>PVJH01015468.1:0-53431 GCA_004026705.1 Nesogale talazaci
TCCTAGCAGCACTCCCTGTGTTTCACAGCAGCGGACTTCCTTCAAAACCAGCACTACGTAAGTAATGTTTGGTCTCAAAGTCACTAAAATAGTATTATTTTTGGCCAAGGATTTGAAAAATTCTCTTTGCAGCAAATTTGTAACCAATTTATATTTATCATAATATCTCTTCTTGACTTTTCTGAGTTTCATCCAAAGTGTAATTTTCTAACTTCCTTGCTGCTGTTTTGAAATGGAAATACTTGGAGGTTTAACTTGAAATTCTCTAGTGGGAGAAGAAACAGTTGATTTCTAGCTCAATGTTACTGAATAAGGTGGTCATTAGGCTTCGGTGAGTTTAGAACTGTTGCTCTGAGGATGTCCAGAGCATGCCCAGGATGACCTGGGACCAACATAAAATTGCTGTTCTTATGCTCTCTCTCTCTCTCTCTCTGCCTTTTTTTTGATACATGTTATTGTATGAGGCATGACTCTGCATAAATATATGAGTGTTACTGCCATACCTCCACCCCTCAGGACATGTAAAACTAATGTCCAGTCACCCATGTTCTGAAGCTAAGGTTAAGAGTTTAATAAAAAGTCCTGGCCATGTGGAAAGTCTTTTGCTCAACAGTATTTTATCATTGAATAAAATAGCATTAATATCAAGAGAATTATCTTAAGTGTCATGGAGATGATTTATGGTGTACTACAATTAAATGATAAAGTTGCCTCTAAAGTGAACCAGGTAGTTATAGAAACCATAATTATATGAATAGGTCTTGAGTGCACAGTGTTCATAGTCTATGCTAGACATGATTCTCCAGAGAAAAAATGTGAATGCTAATAATTTTATATATATTTATATAGATAGAAATATATATAACATAAGAAATGAACAATTAATCTATGAAGCAATACAAATGGCTCAGTGCAACTCATTTCCGTGAGGAAACTGTGAGACCCTGGAAGTCCTTCTAGTCTTGGGGGCCAACAGGTCGTCTGCTGTAGAGCAATTCAGGCTATCTGGTGACAGGCAGCAAACAGGAAGGAAAGTAGATCCCCAACTATCAACCAGATGACAAGGTCCAACAGTTCCCCGCTCAAGCGATATATATTCCAGTAGCATTGAGAAGCAGATCTTGAATCAAGCAAGCAATCTCAAATTACAGGCACATAGTCCAAGACTTGTGTGTGCCACAGGTAGTGTAGCTTTCAAATTGAGGTACAGAACAAGCAAGACAACTGCACGCTAATCTGATGATCAAAGAGCAAGAGACAAGAAAGGCGAGGCTCCCTGAGCTGTTTATCTTTTTTTTGGGGGGGAGGGTGGGGCATCACTGCCCCTGGTGGTCGTGGGCGCCACCCAGTGCTGCTCCTGGATTTGAACCACCAAGCCCACCAATTGCAGTCCCGCACTCAACCACTTACGCCACCAGGGCTCAGCCCTGAGACATTTATCTTTCTGCCATCAATTAATTGCACATGTGTCCATTGGCCATATTGGCACAATAAATATTAACTATCTCAATCCACCCCTTGCCCACTTGGCACATGTACCCAATTCTTTAGCTATATATAATCTCAGACATTAATGAGATCATACTTACACTTAACATCAAACATCTCTCATACGTATAATGAAAACACACTGAGTCCAATTGTATCTAATATATCATATATGAACAAAGCAAAGATAATCAATCAGCACATGTAAAGAGAATACACTGACAATCACAAATCTCACTTTTGCAATTGATCACATGATCATAACTAATAGATAGAAATATTTCTACTACCCATTCTGTAGTACCTTTGCCCTCAGCAAGAATCTCAGCGGGCTGCGGTTTTTTGCCTGGTGGGGTGACCCAGACCTGCATTCCTGAGGGGTGTAGGTCATTAGACAACCTGTCAGGAATGGGTTGCTGTAACTTACCATTTACTTTAATTGCAGGGCATGGTAGCACTAAAAGATCTTACAGGAGCTCCTGGATTCCAGACATATTTTTCGTTACCTCCATTATGCAGCACCAGTCCAATTTTTCCTCAGTAACCAGGATCAATCACACCACTCAGTACAGTAACACCCTTCCTGACCTGTTGATCCAAAGACATGAGAAGCTCAAAGTGGCCAGGGGGCATTCTCATCTACCAGTTCGGTGGAATCCAAACTGTTTTTGGGTGGGAGAATTCCTTTCTTTGGGACTAAGACTTCCAGGCCTGAAGTGCACAGGGTTTCTGGGATAGGAAGCAAAAGTGCTGAAAGTGGGTCACTAGGAGTAATCGTGAGTGGTGCCACTCCAGTTTCCACTCCTTAGTTCCTAGACCCATGCATTCCTGCTATTGGGGACACAGCACCATATATTGACAGCTGGTTTAGTGTGTAAGAACATTGTCCCAGCCCTGCAGGTTGTTGCCAACTATTTGCTGCTGTAATTGTGTCTTTAGGAGACTGTTCCATCACTCTATCAAGGCAGTTGCTTCAGAATGATGAATTTGATACCACCAGTGGATTTCATGGGCACGGTCCCATCGCTGCACTGTATTTGCTATGAGTTGAGTTCCTTGATCTGAAGCAATGCTATCTGGGAAGCCATGCCGGTAGATGAGGCATTCTGTAAGTCCAGGAATGGTAGCTTGGTGAGAAGCATGATATGCAGAGAAGGAGAATCCATATGCGGAATAGGTGTCTAGTCCAGTAAGAACAAAATGCTTCCCCCTCCATGATGGAAGAGAGCCTATGTAATCAACCTGCTACCAAGTTGTTGGTAGATGTCTCCAAGAAACTTTCCCACATCTTGGACTTAATGTTGGTTTTTGCTGCTGGCAAATGGGGCACTCACCAGTGACAGTGGCGAAGTTAGCCTTAGAGAGTAGAAGTCCATGTTGCTGCATGTATGCATAATCTCCATCTCTGCCACCACGTCTAATTTGTTCATGTGCCCATGGGATGATAAGGGGAGTGGCAGAGGAAAGAGGAGAACCAGTCTCCACATTGCATGCCATCCACTTGATTGCTAAAGTCCTCCTCTTCAGAGGTAACCCTTTGGTGAGCATTCACATGATACACGATTACCTGTATTTTATTGGCCCATTCGGAGCGGTTCATCCACATATCTCTACCCATACCTCCTTGTCACCAATTTTTTAATCATGTTCCTTCCAATTCCCTGATCATCCAGCCAATCATCCATCATTAGCCTCAGCCCATGAGTCAAAATACAGTCTCAAATCTAGCCATTTTTCCTTGCAGGCAAACTGTATGGCCAAGTGCAAAGCTCAAAGTTCTGTCCATTGGCAGGATTTCCCTTCACCACTATCCTTTAGGGAGATGCAAGAAAGGGGCTGTTGTGTTGTTGCTGTCCACTTATGAATGGCACCTGCATATCGTGCAGAGCCATCAGTATACTAATCATGCCTTTTTTGTTCTTCAGTTAAATTATCATAAGGGACTCCCCAGGAGGCCAAAGGTACAGACTGGGAGAAGGAAGGTAATGTGACAGGTGTGAAAGCTGTGGGGATTTGGGTCACTTCTTGCAACTTGTACCTTCAGGTCCTGTTTTGACCCCATGTATATGCCACTGCCATTAAACAATGGAGTGTTGCTGTGCATGCCCAACTTTATGACTCTGTGGATCAGATAATACTCAGATCATGATGGGCAGTTCAGGTCCCACGGTGACTTGATGACCCCTGGTGAGGCATTCAGTCTCTCCAAAGGTCAACAGCTGTTTTTTAAAGGGGGAGTAGTTTTCTACAGAGGATGGCAGGACTTCACTCAAAATCTCAATGATACATGCTATCACTCACCAAAAGGGGTTTGCCAAAGACTATACACTACATCTTTTATCTACAACTGACACTTCTAGCACCATTAAGTCAGCAGGATCATATGGTCCCAATGACAAAGTAGCTTGCACAGCAGACTGAACCTGTTGCAGATTCTTTTCTTGTTCTGGACCCCACTCAAAATTAGAAGCCTTTCATGTCACATGATAAATAGGTCAAAGTAGAACACCCAAGTGAGAGATATGTTGCCTCCAAAATCCGAATCCTCCACTAAGTGTTTGGTTTCCTATTTAGTTGTTGAGGGGGGACAGATGCATTAGCTTATTCTTTACTTTAGTAGGACTATCTTGACATGTCCCACACCACTGAACCCCTAGAAATTTTATTGAGGCAGAGGATACCTGAATCTTCGTTGAGTTAATTTCCCAACCTCTTGTATGTAGATGATGTACGAATGAATTAATGTTTTTGTGATACATTCTCCTTAGTTATTCCAATCAGCATAGTTTCATTAATATAAGGGACTAGTGTAACATTTTTTGGAATAGACAGACTATCAAGATCCCGTTGAATTTAATTATGGCACAGGGTAGAAGAGTCGATGTACCTCTGGGGGAAAGTTGTGAAAGTATATTGTTGCCCCTGCCATCTGAAGGCAAACTGCTTGCGGTGGTTCTTTGAGACTGCTATTGTGCAGAAGGCATTGACCAGATCAATAGCTGCATACCAAGTACCTGCAGTATTAATTGCTCAAGCAATGAAATCATATCTGGAACAGCAACTGCAATTGGAGCCACCACCTGGTTAAGTTTACAATAATCCACTGCCATTTTCCAGGATCCATCTGTCTTCTTTACAGGCTGAATCGGTGTTAAATGGGGATGTGGTAGAATCACCTCCCCTGCATTTTTAAATTCTTAGATGGTGGCACTAATATTTGCAATCCCTCCAGAAGTGTGGCACAGCTTTTGATTTACTATTTTCCTAGGCAATGGCAGTTTAAATGGTGTCCATTTGGCCTGTCCTACCATGATAGTCTTTATTCCACCTTGCAGGAATCCATTATGGGTGTTTTGCCAGTTACTAAGTCGATTCTAATGATGCATTCTGGAACTGGAGAAATAACCACAGAATGGGTTCGGGGACTCAAGGGACCCACAGTGAGGTGTACCTGAGCTAAATCTTCATTGATAATTTGAACTCCATACGCACTCACCCTGAATGGCTGGCAGGCTTTCAGAACACTTTGGGTATCCTGGAATTAGTGTCAGTTCAGAGCCAGTGTTCACTAATCCCTGAAAGGACACAGATTCCTTTGGGGAAGGCTAGAAGAAAGACTAACAATATAAACCCTTGGTGATGTAGCAGGGTCCTCCTTCAAAGGGACCCATCTAGCTTCTCCCTCATTCAAGGGGTTGTGGGTCTGTATACTGGCTCATGTCTGGGAATTGATTGTGAGATCATGACTGTTTATCATGCTGTTCACCTGTACTAGCATTCTTGAGCCTGTATAAATCATGTAAATAGTAGACTTCCCACCTATTTAACTCCTAAGGATACCATGGCTAAGTCGCCAATGCCGTAAGTCCACATGAGACAGGTTGCTTTGATTACTACAGAAACTTGCTGTCTAGTATAACCATTTCCACATTGTCTCTCTTGATTCGATGCTGACACCTGCCCTCTACCACCACAGGGCTCAATTAGTACATTGTGGGAAAATGTCAGTGTTCACTTAAGGCATTTCTCACTGTTAAACCTGGTGAATATAAAATAATTATTAGGAGTCTTCAGAGTTTCTGGGGTCCACTTCACAAATGTGTTCTTTGTGGTTCTGATGAAGGCCCTTTTGGGTCTATGGACATATCCTGATAGATCCATTTCTACATAACAATTTCTCTAAGCTTTTGGATGCCTTCTTCTACAGTGTACCAAGTTAAGCCAGGTACCTCATGTTGGACTAAGCTAGGCCATCTGGCAATCCATGCTTCTGTGAACCAACCAACCAAATAAGGAATTAGAACCTCTCTTATACTCTCTTGATGAGACAGGGTCTGTGTTTAGCGGTCCTATATCCAGAAACTCAGACTGGTCTAATATTACATTTCTTGCACCAATATCCCACACCCTTAGCAACCTTTCCAAGGGATATTCCCAGGATTTTGCTTGTATGTAGTGGAAATCTTGAGCAGGTCTTTGGGAGTATAGCATGTTTCTTTGGTAATCAACTCACTCTCACCTTTACAAGCTTCCTTAGCCTTAATTTTAGTTACAGGTTGGAGTGAAGTACAGGCTCCTTTTAGGCATGGTAGTGTGTTTCTGTCCCCAAAGTTTATTAATGCAGGGTCCCTTTGTTCACTTTCTCTCTGACTTATTTTCACCTTATCCTGTGGCTGCACATTCACGCCCATCTCTTTCTCTCTCGTGCTCCTTTCTTACTTTTAGCTACTCTTTCTTCACTCTGTTTTCCAACCTCCCCACCCCCTGGCACTTCTCACTCATTCTATTATAAACACCCAGGCAGATCTAGGTAAAATCTGTTCATTGAAACTCATGCTTTCGGTCTGCTTTCCTTTTATTTTTATTTTCACAGTATATATATATATATATACACACACACACACATACATACACACACACATATATGCAAATTTATGTGTATAAACCTAAACCCCTGGTTTAGGTTAGATTAGAGGAGTAATAGGAATGATTCTTACATATCTATGTATATAGAAATGGATGCACGCCTTGCTAACTGAAAGTAAAGAGAACTTAAAGCAGTTTCCAGCAGGGACCTACGCCGGAAAAAAAAAGTTCCCAATGACGATGAAAGATTGCAGCCTTCAGTCTGGATCACAGTCAATGTAACGAAAACCCAAATCCTCACAACTGAACTAATAGTCAACATCATGATGAATGGAGAAGAGATTGACGTTTGCAAGCATGTTGGCTTGTTTGATTCCATAATCAATGGCATGGAAGAAGCAGTCGAGAGATGAAAAGCGGCATTCCACTGGGAAATCTGCTGCAGAAAACCTCTTTAATGTATTGACAAACAAGAATGTTACTTCGAGGTCGGAAGTTCACCTCACCCACTATATTTTCAATTGCCTTCTATTCTTTAGGAAATTTTACAGGTAACAGTTACGGGGAGAAATACCCAGAATACAGCGGTTTTTAGTGGCAGTCTCTGTCTTGTTGTCAAGAAGGACACTTTCTTGCCTGTGGTCTCTTGCCTTGACCTCTGCCCCTCTCACGCCATGCTAAAAAGCAACTTTAAACTTTCAGTAAACACCCCAAGAACACTCCAATCGCCACTACACCGCTAACTTCCATCTAAAGACATTCATGTCCAACTCTATGGTTCAGCAAAATCCAGCTCATTTGCAAATGAAAGTAGAGCATTAAAAAAAGAAGACGAAAGAAAATCCATGCATTTGTGTTATGGTGCTCACAAAATACTTTAGAAGTACCACGGACTGCCCAAAAGAACAAATTTGTCTTGGAAGAAATATAGCCAGAATTTCCTTAGAGACAAAAATGGTGAGACTCCGTGTCACACATATTGGACACATCCTTGGGAAAGAATCAACCTAGGAAAAGGACACCTTGCTTGGTAGAGCAGAAAGAGGCTGGGGGGAGGGGGTGCAGGGAGAGCACAGCCCTTAACAAGATGAACCGATGCTGTGGCTGCAATCTTGCGCTCTGCTCACGCAAACTCATTGTCAGGATGACGCAAGAGCAGGCGGTGTTGGGCTCTTGGCCCACAGAGTCTCTTTGACTTGGATACGACTCTATGACGCCTACCAACAACAACAACTTTCCCCCAAATTGCTTGGCTGCTTCGCAGAAGATCCCAAAATGGAGTGGACAACACGATGGTTGAGCATCTTGAGAGGATCCTGGCCCACCCAAGGCTCTACATATAGAAGATATACTCTCTGTATTATATTATATATATTGACATGTATATTTAGATGTATGCATATGTATACATGAAAGGGTGTGTACATAGATTGCCATACAAGGGCAACAATCTCATTGCTATCAAGTCGGTTTGGACTCATAATGACCCTTTTAAGGTTTCTGAGACTGTGCAAGTTTTGCTGAACTAATAATTGCTACCAAGTAAATATGAAGACACTATTTTTATTTGTTTGGGTTTTGATGTCACATTCTGTAAGATCTTCCTACATACTATTACTACTAATTTAACCCCATACCTTTGGATGATCCCCAAAGAGATATGAAATGAAGAAAGAGTAAACAGTGCAAGCATCATGCGCAATAGCAAAAGCTCGGATGGTCTTCCTCCACCACCACACCCATCTGACTAAAGGAAAGAGTCCCCAGTGGCTCAGTAAGCACTGCATTCCCTACATATCATGTGCAGCACATAGTCATTCCATAGCCTACCTCAGAAGAAATCTATACTGAAAACTGAGTCACATGCTGTAACCAATAAATTGTTTGCATTTGGTAAGATTTCAAATCAGAAGTCTTACATTGGTATGTACAGTTATTGATTCACAGGCTTTATAAGTCTCAAATGTGGTTTTATATATATATATATATAATGATTCATATTTATTAGAAAGAGTCACACATCATGGAGCAATCAGGATCAGTATAAATTTATGTAATTATTATAAGGGGAAATAGGAGACTTTCTGCTCCTATAAAATACTACAGTGTCAGACACCCACAAGGGCATTGTTACCCTGCCATAATAGTCAGAACCAACTCAGCGATAGGGTTTTGTTTGTTTATTTATAAGTGTACACAGTACACTTCTATATAGCACATACATAAAATGTATTACCTTTGGTTTTAATATAAAACATATGATGAGAATTTTCTCATCGTAACTTGCTCAAATATTAAAAGCCAGTATATGGCAGACAGACAATATCAATAAAAGAATCTTATAAAAGTATTTTCTTCTTATAGAGATTTCAAGATTATGATTATTACCTATCAGCTTTAATATCCATCTTTAAATAAGGAAACTACAGCTATTCAATACCATTTAATGCTCTGGCTTGATAAGGGGTAGAAGTCAGTGTTGAGAGGAACTCTAGAAAACAGGATCTCATAGGGAAAACAGCTTCTCTTTATTATGAAAAAAATATATACTTAAGAAGCCCCTGGTGTGCATTTCCTTTGCTAGCTTGATGATTATATTGGTTAAACAATTGCATCAAGCATATATCTAGGATCTAACATGGTCAATGTATGTGTTGTATAATAGACAATATTGGACTAGACTAGAGAATATTGGACTAGAGATAACTTAGTCTTTACTTCAAAAGATTATCACACACATAGAAAGACAAATACTTATTAAAAATTAGAAGAAGAAAAGAGTACATAAAAAGTTTGAAAAATAAATAGCACCAAGTAAAGATCTCACCATAATTGTGCACAGTAGTTTTTCTACCTGGACTGATATAATATCTGCCCTCTGAAGGTGTGCATGAGGATAGTCACACCACAGAAATCACAAGGGCCTTCATGAAAAGAGCAAAGTTCAAAGTACAAAGTCCCTAAAAGTATTCGAACAGGAAATTATGCTTAAAATAGTGCGTTCCTTGCACAGGAAGAAAGAGCATATTTTCAAAATGGAATCAAGATAAAGTCTCATAAGTTATAGCATGACATAAGAACTAAAATTAAGAATACCCCTATCAATGCTAACTTCAAAATAATAGGATAACTACATATACTTCTAATATTAAACTAGTGAACAAAGTTTATGTAGAATATTTGAAAAAAAGATGAATTGTATCATTTTACTTTATAGGACTCTAGTCTGTTACTCCTTGGTGTACAAGCAGTTGTCACGCATGACTGTTCACAAAAAGATGGAGGCTTGAATATTCTCAGAGCATCTTGGAAGAATAAACCCTGAAGAGCTAGAAAAAAATTTAGCTATGGTAAACACCATATGTTCTACTCTGACGCACATGAAGTCACCGTGATAGTGTCAGCTCACCACCAACTTTTTGTTCTTTGTATAAAATATTTTAAACAAAAATGCCTTATCAAGTTTGCTTATCGAAGCAAAGCCAAATACTAAACAGTTACTGTAGGTCTATAGTTCCAAAGTGTGCTTGTCAAAGACATCGGGACTCCCAAAAGTCCTGGAAACATTCATCGGCTTTCCATTGCATTGTTTCATGAACTTTTTGAAGCCCTCGTTTTATGCATATTTTCACAAAATGCTTCTATGAGACAAACTCAGCCGTCAAAATTTCAAATCGTTTCTGCTGCTTCTTGCTATATGAGAAATTGAAATAGACGACGTTGAGTTTTCATACCATTTCTCACTGAGAGCAGGCTAATGTTCCTCCCCCAATCCCATGCCGCCAGTGTTCCTGACTTCCTTTCCCACGCTGGCTGGCATTCATCTTAGCACTCACTTCCTGTAGCTCTCAGCCAATGGCAGCATGGTTTCAGTCAAAGGAAGCTGTCAGAAGAGAGGTCAGCATCCCCATAGTAATATGCTAACTATAGTTTGGGGTCACTGTGTTCAGTTTACACTCTTTGTGACTTGAAATTTCATTTTATTTCATGCTGTTTGGAATCATACATTTCTTGTCTGACCTCACTATCATGATGAATCTTTCTTTCTGTAAATATATGAAAATAAATTCCGATTACAACTTTAGTCTATACGCTGGGCAAAAAATGTTGCACTGATTTTAGGGGCGGGGAGTATTCCAGGAGGATCTGTGAATTCACAAGGAACACTTTGAAATAAAGATCCATTAGAAATCATGTAGATTTTAATGTTCACAAATTTTTCCTTTGAAAACCAAGTGATGATTAGACAAGAAAATCTCTTGGTGAGCCTTGCAGTTAATTGTCCTGACTCCTAGTTCACGCTAAAAGTCAGAGGACTAAGATCACTCTGCATGATCAGCCGTTGAAATCACTGTGTAATTGTAGGCACAAAGACATAAAATCAAAGCCTAAAAGGATTCTATGCAATTATTAATCAAAAAGCGAACAGGTGTAACAAAATTGATATATGATAAAATAGATTTTAAGTCAAATTCTACTGTAACAGACACTAATCATAAAAATCAATTGACTAAGATGAAACAGTAATTAATAATATCTCTACAACTAATGTCAGAGTCTCAAAATATATAAAACAAACACTGAAATTGAAGTGGAAATAGAAGACTTTCTATGCCTGTAAAGAGTTGCAGTCTCAAACACCCCCAGGGGTAGGGACTGCGTGTGTCAGTATTGATTCAGTAGCTGGGAGGGTTTGGCAAGCTGGTATAATAATAGCCCACCGTTTTTCTTTCAGCGTGTTGGACTGTGGTGGCTTTTACGTTGCTGTGATGGTGGACGATATGTCACTGGTATTTCAAATTCCAGCACTGCCACCCAAAGTGATTAAGTTTCAATAGAGCTTAAGAAAAAGGAATCAGTGGCAAATATTTGGCATTGCTTGGAAGCATTGCCAGATGCTGAATGCCTAATGAATGAATGCAGCACAATTGTAGGAGATCGTCAAGGACATGGATTCCAGAGACCACTCAAAATGTGACAGAGGAGGAGGTATTCTCTCCCCAAGTGACATCAACCGTGTTGGTGTAAGTGGAATTAAGCTTGTAATAAGGGAGCTCTCAGAATTTTCATTTTCTGATGGGGGATGACTCAAAGTTAGAAGAAACAATTGCAAAGATCTGCTCATTGTCAGACCTTGAATGTGTAAGTAATGCATTTAGGAAAGTGGAAAGTCATAAAGCATGAAGTAGAATGCAAAAAGATTGATCTCATAGGCATTGGGGAGCTGAAATGAACTGATTTTAGCCAGTTTGAATCAGAAAATCATGTGACTTATTATGCCAGGAATTACACTGTCAAGAGCAATGGATTTATATTCTTGGTTAAAATGGATATTTCAAAATTGTTTTTGAAGGACAATTCTATGTAACAGGATTATATCTATTCACCTTCAAGAAAATCCAACCTATACAACGTTTTGTTCAAATATATGAACTGCCTACAGAAGATAATGATGAAGAAATTGAAGAATTCTAGAAATGTCTTCACTTGGAAACTGATCAAATATGCAATCATATTTGATGCATTATAATCAGTGGGGATTGGAATGTACAGGCTGAAAATAATGAAGAAGGAATTGTCAGAATATTTGGTCTTGGTGATGTAAATGAAACTAGAGATCACATGATAGAATTCTGCTAGACTAATGACTTGCTCATAATGAATACCAATCTTCAACACACAAAATAAGACTACACACATGGACTTCTCCGGTTGAATACAGAGAAATCAAACTGACTAGATCAGTGGGAAGAGACATCAGAGAGATTCTATTCACCATTTAAACCAGGCAAGGGCTGACTGTGGAACAGATCATCAATCGTTCATATGTAAGATCAGATTAAAGCTGAAGATTTTAAAACAAGTCAAAATACAACCATGAATCCATCTCACCTGAATTTTGAGAACATTTTAAGAAAAGAGGTGATGCATTAAACACTAATGACAGAAGATGCAATTAATGATGGGAGGAAATCAAGAACATCATTCATGAAGAAACCTAAAGGTCTCTAAAAAACAGGGAAGAAAGAAAAGATCAAATTAAATGTCACAAGAGTCTCTGAAACTTTCTCTTAATCAAATGCTAGCAAAAGTAAATAGAAAATGATGAAATCGAAGAACTTAGTAGGCATTTCAAAGGCCAACTAGAGACAATATAAAATATTGTAATGAAATGTAAAAAACCCCAGCAATTAGAAACCAAAATTGAAGGACATGCTCAGCATATATTAAACTGAAAGAACTAAAAAAAGCTTCAAGTCTTCAGTTACGATATTGAAAAAAATTATGGAAAAAATCTTGAAGAAGGCAGGAAACACTGAAAGAACATGGAAAGAATATACAGAGTCAGTGCACCATAAATAACATTCCACAATTACAGGAGGCAGCAGCATATGAGCAAGAGCCAGTTGCACTGAAGGAAGAAGACCAAGCTGCACTGAAAGAATTAGCCCCAAACCAGGATGCTGGAATTGATGAATAACAACTGAATGTTTCAACAAGCTGATGAAGCACTGGAAACACTCACTGGTCTATGCCAGGAAATTTGGAAGATTACTATTTAGCCAACTGAAATGGAAGAGATTCACATCTGTACCCATTCCAAAGAAAGGTGTCCAGTTGATGTTCAAATTTTAGAACAATATCATTGATATGACATGCAAGTCAAATTTTGGTGAAGGTTACCCAACAATAATTTCAGCAGTACATTGAATGGAAATGGCCAGAGGTTCAGGCTAGATTCAGGAGGGGACCTGGAACAAGGGATAGTATTGCTGATGTCTGCTGGATCTGGGCTGAAAGCAGAGAATATCAGAAAGATGCTTACTTGTGTTTCATTCATTATGCCAAGGCCATTCATCCACTATGTGGATCTTAATCAATTATAAATAGGCTTGGAAAAAAGGGGCATTTCAGAGCAGTTCATTGTGCTCCTGTGAAACTTTGTACAAGGATCAAGAGGGAGTTGTGTGAACAGAATGGGGGAACAGTGTATAGTTCAAAACCAGGAAAGGTATTTGTTAGGATTGTATCTTTCATGATACTCATTTAATCTATAGTTCATGTAAATCATCAGAGAAGCTGGATTATATGAAGAAGAATGCAGCATGAATATATGGATTGTAATTCAATATAAAGAAGACCAAACTCCTCATAAGTGGACCAGTAGGTAACATCATGATAAATGGAAAAAATATCATATTTTCCTTGGATCCACAATTAATATTTATGAAAGTAGCACTCAAAAGATCAAAAGATACATTTCATCCAGCATAGCTGGTGTAAAAAGACTTCTTTAGAATATTGAGAAACAAGGATATCACATTGAAGACTAAGGTGAACCTCATGAAGCCATAGTATTTCCAGTTGCCTCATATGCATGTAAAATGTGAATGTTGGGCATGGAACAGGGAAGACTGGAGAGGAATCTATGCATTAAAATTGTAATGCTGGAAGAGAATATTTCAATTATGATGGATGGTTGAAAAGACAAACCAATCGGTTTTGGAAGAAGTAGGATAAGAGTGTACTTTCGAGGCAGGAAGGGGAGACTTCAACTTGCGTTAATTAGCCTGTCCATGTTACTAAGAGAGTCCAGTCCCTGCGGAAGCAAACCCTGCTTAGGAGAGTGGCACCCCAAAAGGGGAAGACTCTCAGGAGTTGGATCAACACAGTTGCTCCATCAATCAGCTCAAGGATGGGCCCGATTGGGAGGACAGGGCAAGACTGGACAGTGCTTTCTTCGGCTGTGCATATGGGGGTTGTGAGTTGGAATCGATGCAGTGACACTTAGTAATGATAATAATAGTAGAAGACTTTTGATGAGAATACCTAGGAAAGATCAGTCAAGGAAGAAAACGCTTCACCAGCACTATTGAGCTAACAGACTTATATAAAAGACTCCACAAATGGAAATACTTTAAAGAGTTTTCTCCAATGCACATAGGACCATACATTAGGACACAAAAAACCGTTAAATAGGTTAAAAAACAAAGACAAAAATATGAAATCATACAACGCAACTTTATGACTACAATGAAATAAATACAGAATTCAATAAGAATATATTTATATATGTATACCTACATATGGAAACCAAATAACACACCTAAAGAAACATTTGATTTAAATTGAATGAGAATTGAAACAAAATAAATCAAAATATATGGAGCACAGCAAAGTTTGTGGAATATTTAGTGCTCATAATTTATGTGAAATATAATGAACACATTATGGCATATAGATACTTATTGTTTTCCATATTGATTATATTTATATTGATTATATTAAATATCATTACATTATATCTTATTGTTATATATATTACATATAGCTGTGACCACAGAATTTTAAAACAACAGATGTGTCTGGGAAGAAGCAAAGAAACAGTGCTGTGTAGAAATGAGCCTGGCAAGACTTCATCTCATGCACCTGGAATGCTGTCAGAAGAGACCAGTTCCTGCCAAAGGAAGTCATGCTTGGCAAGGAAGAGGGCAGTGGAAAATGAAGACCACTGACATGACAGCTTGCCACACTGCTGCAACATGAAGCTCAAACATTGTGAGGATGTGCAGTTCCAAGGAGTAGTTTGTTCTGCCATTTGTGGTGGTCGTGAGTCAAAACTTACTCAGCCTCTAACAACAATAATGACCACATATGTTTTATTTCAATAAATATTACATTCTCCACTTCCATAGCATAATACATAATATTGTCCAAATTTTACAATTGCAATATTGTTCAAAGTGCAATGCAATTGTAATTGTGTGTATAATGCAATGCTATATTTGTGTTTATATTAATTTATCTATTTGTATATTACATTTACATAAATTATGAAAGGTATAAGTAGAGAGACATTTATATTAATAGACATATTTGTTAAAAAGCAAATATTGCATATCAACTTTCTACCTGTATGACTTGATAAACTCTCTGGTTAAAGGTTAAAGATCAGTCTAAACAGAGTTATCATAAGAAAGGCAAAAAATAAGGCAATAAATAAATAAAGGTCCAGAAATAAAGATATTGAAGACAGTAAGCAATAGAGACAATATTGTTCAACAACAGTATAACGATACCCCCAAACTTGGCTTTTTGAAATAGACAAACTTTTAGGTAGGCTTTCAAAGAAAAGAAGAAATAAATAACAAAACTGGGGATATTGTAACAGATTCAGCAGAGATAAGACTCATAACAAAATAACATGAAAACAGTACTCCAACAAATTTGATGATTTTGATGAAGTTAAAAAATGTTTTGGTGAAATAGACAAATTTCTAGAAAAACATAATATGCCTAAATTAATAGAAAATGAAGTAAAAATTCTGAACAGGCCCATAAAAAAGAGCTTGAATTGTAATCAACCACATTATGCAAAAAATATATTTAAGTGAAAAGCCTTGTGCTAGTTGTTTTCATTAGTTTTCCCACACATTCAGGAGAGACTTCATACTAATTCTGCTCAAACTCTCCCAAATTCTCTGAGAGAAAAGAATATTTCCTAGTATCCTAGGAATCCACGATCGCTCTGATAGCCAAACCAAAGACATCACTAAAAAGAAAAAAATAGACCAAATTCCTTATAGTATATATTGGAAAAATTAATCCACAACCTAGTAGTGAATGTTATCCACCAATATATATAAAACTATATAAACAGTAACATATAAGTATACATCATGATCCCAGGAATGCAGGGATGATGTAACATTAGAGAATTAGTCAATGCATAACGTTGTTAAAGAATATCGGGCTGAGCCACGGTGGTGTAGTGGTTGTGTGCAGGACTGCGGCCCACTGGGTTGGAGGTACAAATCCAGCAGCAGCTCTCCAGGAGCAAGACTGGGCCTTATTACTCCCACGACTAGAGGGCAGTGATGCAAAAAAAAAAAAAAAAAAACAACCAAAGAATGGAACTGCCAACGTTGCAGAGTGCAGCCCAACCAGGCCCCACTCCTCCCTCCATTGAGGCCCCTCCTCCTTCCTTTTGAATGGGAACAAGTCAAAAGCGCCCACTTTTACCACATCTCTTCAATATCCTGGAAGTCCTCGTCAACACCACAAAGTGTGGTGAAATAAATAAAGGGTCGCTGAAATAGAATATCTCTATTTATAGATGACAAGATCTTGTATAGAGAACACCCCAACTAATATGCAATAAATTGAACAAGTGTTCTGAGGATAAGCTTAGCATGCAAAAGGCTAGTGGTTTGATATGCACGATCGGTGTATGATCTAGGAAGAGAACCCTGAAAACCATGATATTCACCGTTGAATCCAAGGGAAGGAGCCACCTAGCAGGAACTATAAGCGCAGAGACAAAGAACTTCTAATATGGTAACTAGAACACCATGCTGCAAGACACTAAAATAAATCTAAACAAATGGAAAGGTCCTGTGTCTCATGGGCATGCCTTCAAAAGAATGAGAAACAAAAGACAGGAAAATTTTGTGCTACTAAAAAAGGGGGGGTGGTGTTTGAAGTCAGGGCTAATATCAAATATCGATTAAAGACAGGTTGATACCTTCCCAAAAAATTGACCCTTTTCAAAAATCTTATGAGAATACCGCCCCGCATAAATTCAGCAGTATTCATATGGATCAAAAGATTTAATGGAGGGAGTTTGGTCCTCAAAGGTAGCAAAGAGAAGAGAGAGCATCAACCTGGGATAATAAAGAAGCTATGGTTGAAATTAGAAATTGTTGGGAGAAGAGCATAGAGTTATCAGTGATGTGATAACTACTGAACCTTGAAACTGATATGGTTTCAGAGAAGCATTTGGACCTCAGAAAGCTTTTGACTTAATGAATGCCAAAAATGTTAAAAGAATATCAGCAAGGTCAAAGAGTTTATCTGTCCGGTGACATTTTAAACATGACAGATGTTAATTAAAATTACTTCAGGGAGAGAACCTTAACTGGGGAAATGTCTAAGATTTCCCGGTATGATGTCAGCACCAATAACCAATCAAAATGACAGCATTTGAGGGTGTCTGTGCGACGTTAAATTCAAAGCTGAGAAGCCAGTACAGGAGGTACAGTAACCAGCTTCCGATTCTAGAAGATGTAGGTTGACCATGGAAATTTATCGCGGACAACTGTGAAGAAAATGGAAAAGTCCACTATTGAATTAAAGGACAGGGATGTTATGTAAAGAAATTTTTCATCATTATAAGGTACTTGCTCATTATGCAAGAGTTTCTGTTTCATTCCAGTGAGTTGGTTCCCAGGCATAGCAACTGTTGCAGCTACTGTGTCAATCCATCTCAGTGAGGTTTTTTTCCTTTTACGTTGATTCCTCCACTTTCCTAATCGTGAAGTCCTTAGAAATCTCTCCTGATAGAGATACTCCTCACTGCTAAGGAACATTGTGTCTGTCCCTCTACGATAGATCTGCTGTTTCTTTTGTCAGTTGATAGTACTGGATACAAGGGTAACTATGCCTTTCTCATGAGATTTCCATTGGGGAACATTGTCTCTTTTGCCCTGTACTACTGATCTTGTCCCTTTACATTTGTTTTTCTCACAACTCCAAGGAAATTACAAAGGAAATCAAACTAAATTTCTCTCAGATGCCAAAACTGCTGTTTCAGTGTGGTGAAAATAATAATAATAAAAAAGCACAGCCTTCTTCAGGAAAGCTTTAGAGACTGGAGACACTATTTTCAGAATTGCCGAGACCTAAATATATCAAGAAACCCCTATTTTTTAGTAATTTTTATACTATTTTGCAGCAGTACTTTGTGGTTCACATATCAAGGACATATATCAAGGACAGTGGGTCTACTGTTTGGTTTCACATAACTTTGAACTTCATGCAAGACATCATAGCTTATCTATGAGGCTTTTATTTTTCAGCATTTATCTTACATCAAAGAGAAATCTGTGATTTTTTTGTGTGTGGAAACTGTCTAATATATTCTTTGAAGTTTCAATCACAAAGAAGTATTCTTTTTCACAAAGAAGTATTAAAGAGGAAAAGATACTGTTATTTTTCTCAATGCTTTCAGCTAAAATGTTAAAATTTTTGCTGTTATAAATCAGCTTAGTGTTTTATGTACAATAATGGGTAGACAATTCTAATAGAGACTAGTAATGGCACTGTTCTTAGATCTCACTGCTGCATCCTCTGTCTTTAGACATATTTATTCTGGCTTCATTTTATGAGGTTAAGATAGACAAAATGTCAACAGAACTGTAATGATTTCCCAGTCCAGTGATCTAACAAATTGTTGCCCCAATCAGTGTCAGCATAACCCTCTTATATTTCTATTTTCTCACTAAAATGTTGTTATGAAGCAGACCTGTCGATGGGTAATGGAACGCCAAGAAGGCAGCTCTCCCCCACTTTCCCCACACAGCCCCAGCAAAATGCTATTACTAAAAGAATATATCAGCATAACCATCTAAATTTTCAAATATAAATTTCAAATATATACTAAGACAAGTGTAGTGGCATTTTACATATGCACTAATACACAAAGATATGAAAATTTAGATGTCTTTAATCATCCAGATGAGCAGAGAGCTTCAGGTTTCTTCTCAAAGCAAGTAGCTGTGGAGACAAGTGTGATGATGCACACACAGGGGATCATGTACCCAATTCAATAATGTCTACATATACAGTTCTTTGACATTGGCCAGTCTTCCTACTTTGTCATCATCTTACTTTCTCTACCAAAAGTATTTCATCCCTAACAATTTAGACTTGTTTCCTCTTAAACTGATTACTATAGTCAATACTGTCGTCATTTTGATCTCAGATAATTATTTAAAGAAGGGGAAGAAGTGAAGCAAATATTTTTTTAATAACTTAAATAAAATGTTGTCTGCTTCAAAGATATATTTAGAGGATTTTTTTCCAGTAAAGATTGAAATGTTATCCCAAGGTAACAGATTTGTGATCTCAATGTGGCCCCAAAATGAGAATTTCATAGGAATTTGGTAGTATTTTCTGTATATATCCTTACCAAAACCCTGAGAAAAATCCGCAGCTCTTTGGATATCAGAAAAGTATGCTATGGGAGCAATTCAATGTGCAGTCTTGGTCCTTTTCTGATTCCTAAGTTGTCCCCTTCCTTTGTTGTCTTAGGCCAGTAAAATGCACCATGGATGAACATTGAATAATGAAAACTGAAGCATGCATGTCTTTCAATTATATTGTTGGTGAAGGGTGTTGAATGTAACGTGGACTGCCAGAAGACTAAACAAATAACGTGACAGAAGAAACTCAACCAGAATGTCCCTTAGAATCAAGGACGGTGAGACTTTGTCTCAAGGACTTTAACCATCTTAGTAAGAGGAATCATTTCCCAAACAAGGACACTATATACAGTAAAGTCCAAGTTTAGTGGGATTTTCTATGTCTAGGATCATTTGAAATAGAAATAGATGTGCTTTCATTTTGTTGCTCCCTGGCCCCCACTACTTGTTTCCTCTTTGCTCCAGAGAGGCTTTCCAAGGCAGTACTGAATAAGGGAGGGGATCGGTGTCAATTTTGACCAGTTTCTGATTGGAAAGGAAATGTTTTCAGTTTTTGTGAATAATTTTGTTTATGATGGTTTTGATTATAAACCCATTCTTAGTGAAATTGAGGAATTTCTCTTGAACTCATAAGTTGTTGGGTGTTCTCATCAAGGTGAATATTCAATTTTGGCAAATGCTTTTTTCTATTCATAAATATAATCATGAGTGCTTTTTCCTTTTTTGTAACTTATGTGATGGATTGTGTTTTTTCTTGTTTAATGTTGAACCAACCTTGCAAATCTCTTATGACTTGAAGTTGTCATATACTGACTGATATGTTCTTGGATTCTTAAAGGCCTATTTGTAGGAGGAATTTCGAACTTCACATTCATGAAAGATAGCTACAATTTTACTTTTAAGTATTGTCTTTGCCTGGTTATGGTATCAGTTTAATACAATGAGTTGAATGCAATCATTTTATATGCTTTGTAGTAATTGAGTAGAATTGGCTTGAAAGTTTGGTAGAATTCAATGTTTGGTAGAATTCACCTATGTGATGCCTTGGCTAGGATTCTTGGTGGGGTGGGGGGTGGCTGTGGGGTGGGTGGGAGGGAAGGATAACAGTGGGGTAGATGAAGCAGCCTTTTGTCATGTTCATTTTTTTCATTTCTTATGGATTTATTCAAATTTTCTACCTTAGATTATGTTAGTTTGAGTTGGTAGGATATGTCTAGAAATCTGTCCATTTTTCTAGTGTTCAAAAATTTTTAGTACAATTTCTTCATAGTATTCATCTTCTTTTTATATCAGTTAATTCTTTTTAGGTATCATCTATTACTTATTTGTGTTATTTGCATATATTTTTCTATTATTTTGTAACATTTTCTGATCATTTCTTTAATTTACTAACCTTTCAAAGCATCAACTTGTAGTCTTGTTCTTTCTATTACTATTTTCTGTTTCAATTATTTCTGCTCTGCTTTTTATTCTTTCCTTCAATGTGGTTATTATAGACCTTTTACTGTCCTCTTCCTAATTGTTGATGATGTTTGGTTAAAGTATTGATTTAGATCTTCTCTACTTTTAAAAATGTACATTTTAAAATATAAATTTTCTTTTAAAGATGCTTTTGCTATGTTCCTATGACCATGGCATGTTGCTGTAACATTACTATTTCAATGAGAAATGTTTAAGTCATTTCTTATTTATGCTATTGAGCAGTGAAAGTGGTTAAGTTTCGACATACTTGGCTTTGTTCTCTTTGTGCTGCTGAATTCACTTGAATAACATTGTGATCAGAGAAGGCACTTTTTGACATTTCTATTTTTAAATGAAATATGGCTTGCTGTATTGCCAAATATATGATCTTTTTTGGAGCTAGTTCCATGTGCACTGATAAATGATTTTTGATTATAAATAAAAAGATATTGCTGATAAGGCTTTAAACCATATACATGGATTTATCCCAAGTAAAATATTTAAAAATTATTTTTGAAGTCAATGAGTGACTCTGTAAAGTTTACATACAATTATCCACTCACCTTAGTTTCATTACAGTGCCTTTATATATATATACATATATATATATTCATATTGAGGTTTATCTCAGATGTGTTATGTCACTGGAGGTCACTCCCTTAACCTTCTGTTATATGTTTTTTTCTGTTTTTCAGCATATGAAACTCAAGATTGATGAACCTATAAGGGACAGTCAGGGAAATGTGGGTTTCGGGGTGGGATTAGGGTTGTAAAATGGTGATGATAGCTGTGGAAAAGAGTGAAACGGAGCCGATGTCAAGGGGTTCAGAAGGGACAAGAAGGATTTGAAATGGATTTTGGCAGCCATTGTACAATACTACTTGATGTGATTGCACTATGGAAATGGCATATTTATTAACTCTGAATGTAAAAAATAAACAAACATACATACAAACAAAAAACAGGAATAGAAAAATTAAATAAAATGAAAATTGAAAAGTTCCTGTCAAAACAGTGGCTTCTGTGGTATTTCAAAGGAGCCGTATTGATAGATTTTTTTTCCCCAAAGAACACAGGATGAGTGGGGAAGAGTCTTATGAGGAATGCTAGGAAAATGGAGAATTGTACAGCTAAGAAAAATGCCAGGGAAGCTGAATCAAAGAATTTTAAAAAATAAAGAATTTTACCATCACAACAATGTACCTGTTCATTCTTTGAGGGAAACAAGTATTGTCCTGTGAGAACTGTGTTGAGATTTATTTTCATTCTCCAAATTCAAAAAAACAGTTATAATTACCAGGATTTGAGTCGGTCAGTGTTCATTGTTTTGGACCATACTGTACATTGGCTTATTTTTCTTTGCCTTTGAAGGTCTGGGTTCCAATTGTCAACTTTCCTTGTTTTTTTGGGGGGGATGGATAGGGGGGAGGCATCACGGCCCTCTGGTGGGAGGGGAGGCCCAGCCTTGCTCCTGGAGAGCTGCTGCTGGATTAGCTGAACCACTAAGTCAGCAGATCGCAGTCCCGCACTCAACCACTACACCACTGGGGCTCAGCACCACCTTTCCTTGTTTTACGAGTCTCTCTTGCAGAAGGCCTAGGTAGAATATCTGTCTAGTCCACCATATTGTATCCAAACCCCTATATGCCCTTTTATCAAAAATAGTTTATTTCAGAAACGTGGAGCTGCCATGGGTTACTTAGAGCTATAGATATTAAAAGGACAGGTCCCTTTATATAGTAACTTAGGGAACCTAGTTTCTTTAAGCCCTTTTAAAAGTAGTTTACAAGATAAAAATATTCAAATATCTAAAAATATACTAGATAGACCTTGAAGTATGGACTTAAAGCAAGTATTGAATACACAGTTTCTCATTTGTCCACTTAATAGAATTGAAATGCAAATTATTTTAACAATGGGAGTGCCTAAAAATGGCTAAAGGCAGATCCAGAGAGAAACATTGTTAAGAAACTATTAAATAACAATTATTATTGTCAGGCATCTTCAAATTGGTTGCAGCTCATAATGAACCCATGTACCAACCATAGACTCAAACATTGCTTGGTCCTGTCCTTTTTCTCTGGTTTTCCTATATGTCAGTCAATTGTTACAAATTGCCGAGTCAAGCCATCTTATTAAGGTTTTTTTTCTTTTTCTCAGATCCTCTGCTTAATCCAGAATGATGTCCCTCTCCAGGGACTGTAGCCTTCTTATAATATGTTCAAATTTGTGGGATAAAATCTCACCATCTTTGTTAGAAAGGAGCATTCTGGCCGTCATTCTTCAAGACATTGGTTCCTTGTATCAACAACAATAGATTCAAACACATCAATTCTTCTTTTCTCATATTTTATGCAGTTTTCTCATGCAACAGGCATTTGAAAGACAATGGCAGGAGACATTAACACTTTAAACTTTAACACTTTAAAGAGATATTTAGCAGTAGATTTGCCCGATATGAATTGTCATTTGCTTTCCAGAGGACTTCTTTCATGGCTCTTGATTGTGGATCCAAGTAAAACAAAATCCCTGACAATTTCAAATGTTTCTTCATTGATCATTATGTTCCTTTCTGACTCTGTTGTGAGGATTTTTGCTTGCTTTCTGTTGCAGTGCGATCTATTTGGAAGACTGTAGTATTTGATGTTTATCAGTGAGGGCTTCCAGTCCTCTTTCAGCAAAAGTGTGTAATCTGTATACCCAATGAGCCAATGAATGCTCTTAAAATCAGGACCAAATTCTTCTTCATATAGTCCTGATTTTGTGATTATTTGCTTCACTTACTGATTGAATATGTACAGTAAGAAGATATGATTTGATGGAAATCTTTCCTGATTTTAACCCTGCAGAATTTGTTCTGTCTAAAGACTGCCTCACGGTTGTGCCTGCTTCAGCTGCATATGTACTAAGACTGCCTCACGGTCTATACACTGCTCTCCCCAGGAGTGTAATTCAGTGCACTGCTAATGGTTTTGATTTTTAGAAATGTTATCCATAATTTTATTATCATCCACACAGTCTTTCTGAGTCAATAAAATGGAAATGAACACCCTTCTGGTATTTTATGCTTTCCACGCGGGTCCGCCTGTAATCAGCAATGGTTTCCTTCATTTTATATCCTCTTATGACTCCACATTGATTTTTTGACAATTTTCTACCAATGTACTGCTGCAATAACTTTTGCATTATCTTCAGAAAAATTTTACTAGTGTGTGATATTAATGTTGTTGTTTGATAATTTCCACACTCTATTGGGTAGTCTTTCTGTGGAATATGCATATATATGAACATTTTACAATTGCTTGGACAGCTAACAGTCCTCCAAATTTCTTGGTCATTTTTTATAACTTGAAATTATTGAACATTTTTTTAAAGTGATTGTATTCTTTTTTCTACAGTGACTGTATTCCTTCCATCTTACATTGATGCTTCCTGATTTTCTATAATTTTCTCCCAGAATCCTTAAATACTGAAATTGAGACTGCATTTTGCCCCCAGGTCTTTCAGTTTGCGAAATGCTCGTCCTTTTGATCTTCTTGCTGTAGTGCTTTGCATATTACAGTAGAACACTTTATGCTCTTGAGTCATTCTTTTTAAATTATCTGTTTAGCTACTGCTTCAACAATCCTTCTGTTAGCTTTAGCTTCTCCATTTTCTAAAACAAGTGTGAGAGTATTTTCTGATATTCATGCTGATATTTTCTTTTAAATGATCTTATGGTTTCCTTGTGTAAAAGATCATTCCATGACTTGTTTGGCTTTTGCTCCTTAATGTTCAGTGAATCAGCTACAGTCTTAAGTTGGTTTCTTAAATCAGAGGGCACATTCTTGGAGTTGGGCATAGGATAAGGAAGACTGAAGAAGAATCAACGCATTTGCATTGTGATGCTGGAGAAGTCTCTAGAAAATACCTTGGACTGTTAAGAGGACAAACCAAAGTATCTTGGAAGAAGTATGGCCAGAGTGCAGATGAGGTGAGACATCATCTTACATATTTTGGATGTAAATCAGGAGAAATCAGTCCCTGAAGAATTTCATGCTTGGTCAAATAGAGGAGCAGTGAAAAAGAGAAAATCCCTCCAGGAGACAGATAGATACAGGAGCTACAACAATGTTCTCAAGCATAGGAGCAATTGTGAGTATGGTGAAGGTCAGGCAGTGGTGAGTTCTGTTGTGCATAGGGCTCACTATGAACTCATAAGGTGACCAAATATCCCACTTTTTAGCAATTTGTCCCACATTCTGTAGTGTTTTAAAATTACATAAATATATCACAATACTATTTTTATATTCTATGAACATTTTTGTTGCTCCATATAGAACAAAATTTTTAATCGAGAATCCTCCCCCCCCCCCCCCCGCCCCACCTCCGGTCAATGGTGTCCTGCTTAAAATTTGGTCACTTTATCATAGCAACAAGCAAAGCATCTTTACAGTCATATTTTGGGTCTCATGCTCTTGTTTTCATTTATTCATCTTCAACTTGGACATGCATACGAGCCATGGAGAGTCTAATCTTCAACCAGCTTCTTCGAGTCTTGTTCTGATTGCTGATAGGGAGATTTTCCGTCTTCTCTTTCGACAGATGCAGTTGGAGTCCTGTGCTTTCTGCCCAAAGGTCCATTTATGTTGTTGAGAAAAGGTATTTTCAACAAATTAATCATTGGTCTTGAAAAAGCTCTATAATGAAACCCATGTCATTTTTATTAATATGTTCATATTTTTCTACTGCTGATCCTTCTACTTTATTTCTAGCCTTCATAGCTCAACCACCAGTAATTATTAATGCAACTTGATAGCATGCTTGTTCAACTTTAGAATGCAGAAGCTTGTAAAAATAGTAAATTGCCTCATTTTTGGTATTAGTGGTTGGTTTTTAAATTTATGTAATAGTTGTGTTATATGCCTTTTCTTTTAGGTATATAGATTCTACACTATGATGAATAGTTTTTTACTTTTTGGTAGATTCTGAAACATGTCATTCCCCACATAGAAGACCCTTTGATGTAAAACGATCAGGAGACATCCATTTCATCTCATGAATAGCTAGGATATTTATTTTTATATCTTCTATTTAATTCTTGACAATTTCAATTTTACTCAATTCATGAATTTCATGTTTAATATTAAGGGATGTTCGAAGCTGTTCCTTTTCATTTTGAGGACCGATAAATCACCAAATGATGCTTCTGCATGCTATAAGCACCCTATATCATGAAGGAGGGTCTCTGCTTTGAAGAGGCAGTTTTTTCTCAGTAGGATTTTGAGTGTTTTCATAGACTAGGGGCGCCTCACTTAGCACTGTCTCGGGAATTGATCAGCTTCAACACAAAAATTGTGTCTAATTTTCAAAGTAGATATTCTTGGTCCTCCTTCTTTGTCTTCTTGTGGAAGCACCACTGAAACCTATCCACCATAGATACCCTTGGGTATTTGAAATATCAGTGACATAGCTACCAGCATAACCTAAGTCATCACATTTTGGTAAACCTACAATCACATGGTGGAAAAAAAGACATCAACATTTAAAAACATGCAGTGAGTAAGTGTACATAAGGCTTGGTCTTCAATATCAAAGTACCAAATCTACTGCCATAGAGTTGAATCTGAATTATAGTGACCATGAAAGACTGCTTAACTAACATAATAAATAAGCCAACTCCAGATCTGCTCTGGCTCCTAAAGGAAACAAGTTGCCACCCACACCCATGGGTTTGACCCAGTGACCAAGCAACTATTTAACTTCCATTGTCAATTGTAGAATGTGGAAGACTTCTAAAGGCATAATGTCCTTTGAAGATGACTTACAAGTAGACCTTTATGATATTAAAATAGGTAAATATTTTTTGACCAAAGGGACAAATAATAGACTTTAATGTTCTCTTGATTCAAAACACAAGTAATAAAAGGCAATAAGTTCAATTTCTTTAAAAAAAAATTGGTCCCTTAAAATATTCTATTAAGAGAGTTGAGAGACATACCATTGATGGAAGGAAACATTGGCAAATCATCAATGTTATCTATATGCAAAATAAAAAACAACTCCTTGAAATGAAAAAGTCCCTTAAAATTTTTTTAAGATATAGGAATATACAGTAAACACAAACAATTATGCTCAGTACCCTTAGTCATTAAAGAAATGTAAGCAAAAATGAGAATAAGATGCTATGTTAAAGAAAGTATAAATGTGTAGATGTGCCTTTTTTTCAATTCCTTTATGCTGTGCATTTTATTTATATGTCGAAATCAAACACATCTAAAATTATTTGACATTACACCTATAAATTTAATTTTCTTGTATCTTTCATTTGCTAATATTATAAATTTTCCTCCTGGTTTTTTCTTTTTGAGAATTCTATTAGACCAGCATCTCAACTCTTTATTTAGCTATCCCTACTTTTATTTCTACTCTCTCAAACAGCTATTGTCTTGGAGACGCAGATGGGCAACTCTACCCTGTGCTATATGCTCATTATGAATTTGTCATCAACTCTATGACAGTGACTCGAGTAGAATATTATTAACTTATTGACCATGTGTTTGTTATTTATTGTGTTTTGAGTATTTTCGTAACAATATCTTTTCATGATTTATACTCTACAGTTTCTTTCCCCCCCTTTGATAATGCACTATATATTTTTTTTTGGAGGGGGCATCAGTGCCCTCTTGTGGGAGTGGGAGGCTCAGCCTTGCTCCTGGAGAGCTGCTGCTGGATTTAAACCGCCAACCCAGTGGACCGCAGTCCCGCACTCAACCTCTACACTACCGGGGCTCAGCCCACAATATATTTTCTAATATCTGGGAACTCTACATTATTCTCTCTCATTTTATATAATATTGACCTTATTTTATTTATATAATTATTGTCACCTCTTGGAAAATATCATAGCATTATTAAATGGATCATATATTAAATTGTTTTCCTCCCGAAACTTGCATTGTGTGTCTTCCCCAAACTCCCCTTGTTTGTTGAGCTTCTGCCTTTGATATAGAAGATTTTCTCCAAATTATGAGTATTTTTCAAAATCAATCACTTTTAAAATACTTTTACGGTACATGGTTTAATTGTTAAAAATGTATGCGGCACCACATACTCTTAAATTAGCTCCACATTGTCTGTATATTCAATTCAGTGCCTTTGATTAGAATTTTTGAGTGGTCCAGCTCTCTTTATCCACTTCTGAATTGCCCCTTCCCCATTGACGTAATCTCCTTGTCCCCAAGCAAGCGCAGAAACTCTTGAGTTGCTGTTGTCAATCGCATCTCAGATGGGCTTTCTCCCACAGTCTAGATGGTGGATTTGAACCACTGCCTCTGTGAGTACCTATCAAGTTCTTAGCCACCAGCACCAATGATTGAAAACTGCTCTCCCTCAAGGAGCCCAAAGGGCGTAGTGTGTCGCCTTGGGCTGCTAACCGTAAGTGCAGGAATTGGAAGCTACCAGCTACTTCTCAGGAGAAAGATGAGGCTTTCAATTTCAGTGAAGACATACAGCCTTCCAAACTCAAGGGGGAGATGCTATTCTGCCCTATGGTCAGAATCAACTTGATGATATTAAGTTTACTTGTTCTTTTTGTTTGGATTCTCCTTTGGCATTATGCATTCTAAAAGAACAGTATGAAGATTCATAATGGGTGGCCAGCTGGCTGCAAACTAGCCAGCAGTTTAAACCCACTTTAAAGTGGGTGAGAAAGATGAAGCTTTTTGCTTCAGTAAAAGAGTGCAGCTTCAGAAGCTCATGGTGGCAGTGCTACTTACTCAGAACACATTTGATAGCAGTGGGTTTATTTTGGAGGTTGATTTTGGGTATTGATTTAAGGAGAACTCCAGGGAGTTTTAAAATTTATGGTTTAAAGATGACCTCAGGACAACAGTGCTGTCCTTAGTACAGAAATAGAAGCAAGATCGTTGAAAATGGGAGCCAGACAGATAGCTCGTGTCTGGAGCTCCTCGAGATTGGAAAAGAGGAATCAAACTTTTATACGGTGTTCCTAGATGTGAATGCAGCATGAAGCACATGAGAATAAATGAAGGGCGAGGAAGTATGAAGAATGAAGTACATCCTGGCCCACAGAGCTTTCTGGGTGATATTCCCACTTAGAACTGCTGATACAAAAAGAGGATCATATGGCTGGCCCCAATATGAAATACAGCTACTCTCATGGACCCAAGACATTTTGGGGTCAACAATGGAGAAACAGGGTCAGGATTATACCCTGTCTGACCCAACCACACCATGGCAAAAAACTAAGGGTGTGCTTCAGAGCATGGAGCTCCAGATGGAGCACCAAAGATATACTTTGTGACCAGAGTGTGGCACCTCATCAATGAACAGACCTTAAACTATTTGTAGGTTTTTGTATTGTTATATCTTTGCATGTAGGTTATGGGTTGGATATTGGGGGGGGGTTGGTTATGGGTTGGATATTGGGGGGGTTGTTGATGTTTTCATTGCTTTCTTTTCTTCAGTTGCTTCATTATGGGGTGTCCTTTTTTTGAGCATGTTATTTTCTGTACAGGTCTATCTAGATGGGGTTGGCTGGATGGGCAGTCTGGGGGTGGGACGACGACTGACGGGACTGATAGTACCAGGATGGATGTAGGGGGCAGCTGTTGGATGATGCAGGGATGGGAGGAGTAGCATGTTGTTCACGATCATGGTGGGGTGGGTATGGGATGTCTGATAGGGATTGATTAAGACTAATGTAACAGAGAGAAAATATTGAAACCCAAATGGAAGTTGAGCGTGATGGTGGATTGGGAGGAGGTATTGGGAAATAGAGAAAAAAAACTGGGAAAAGAGCCATTTATATAGAGGCGTGTATATAGGTGCATATATTCATAAGATGATGGGGAAAAAGATCAATATACATATACTTATAGGATTAGAATTAGGACAGCAGATGGGCTTTGGACCTCCATCAGGTACTTCCTCAGTGCAAGAATATTTTGTTCTATTAAATTGGCATTCCATGATGTGCACCTCCCTGACACAATCACAGAAAACAAACAAATGTTGTGAAGAAAGATGATGGTGTCCAGCTATTGAAACATGTAGAGTCTTGGGACTTAAAAGCTTGAAAGTAAATGAGCAGCCACCCACCTCAGAAGCAACAAAGCCCACATGGAAGAAGCACATCAGCTTATGGGACCAAGACTTGCCAAAGGGATCAACTATCAGGTTTCAAGAATAAATAATCATAAGATTATATGCTCACTTTTCTGATATAATCACTGATGACAAATATGTGCATAAGCAAATGTGATGAAGAAAGCTGATGGTGCAAGGCTATCAAAAGATGTGCGTCTGGGGTCTTAAAGGCTTGAAGGTGAATAAGGGGCTATTTAGCTAAGAAGCAAACCCATATGGAAGAAGCAAAACAGCCTGTGTGACCATGAGATGTCAAAGGGATCCAGTATCAAGCATCAAAGACCTAACAATTATATCATAAAAGAGGGGGAGTTCACATTGGGGACCCAAAGCCCATCAATAAGTGAAATGACATCCTCTTACAGAGGGGTTGCAGCAAGGAGATGAGTCAGTCTAGGTATGGTGTACTAGCAATGAAATGAACAACTTTCCTCTGGTTCTTAAATGCTTCCTTCCACCAACTATCATTATCCCAATTCTTCCAGACAGATTCCGCTAGACCAGAGGATGTACATTGGAGTCAGAAACGTGGGAATTTAGGATAGATGATCCCTTGAAACTAGTGGGGAGTAGTGACACTGGGAGATTGGAGGAATGGTGGGGTAGAAAGGAGGAACTAATTTCAGGGATCTACATATGAACTCCTCTCTGGGGTGCAGACAATGAGGGGTGAGTGAGGTGACACATTGAACAATGTACAACATGAAGAGGCAATAACAATTTGTAAATTATTAGGAATTATGGGGGAGGAGAAGGGGGAAGGGGAAATATGGGGAGTTGGAACTAAAAAAAATTAAAAACTAGAGAAAAGAGGGAAAGTGGAGCTTATGCTGGAGGGGTTCAAGTAGAAAATGTTTGTAGATGAATGTGACAATGTGTACAAGTATGCTTAATATGAACGATGTATTGAATGTTATAAGAGCCCTCAATAAAATCTATATTTTTTAAAAAAGGAAATAGAAGCAAAAATTGAAAATGGGATGTCACCATTCACTCAGTCTTCAAAACCATCATCCATTCCTGGAGAGAAAGAGAGGCTTTACAATCTGTAAAGAGTTAGTCCCAAAAACCACAGGGGCAGTTCTATTCTGCCTACAGTCCCAGAACCTCACAAGGTCTTTAGGAATGGGGCTTGACCAGATGGTAGTGAATGTGTAGTTGGGGGCTTCACCCAGCCTAAGTAACTCTTAAAATTACAGATTCCACTAGATTTTGAAATTCCATTTCATAGTCTCTCTTTCAGAATCCTTCCAGGGGATCTTTGATCAGCTCATTCAGCAATCTTAACTGGCTGATGGCTTATGGTAAATAGCCAGCGGTTAAGCAATTCATCTTCTCTCATTCCCTCCTCTGATCCTAGACTCTCTTTCTATCTCTATTGCTCAATGAGAATAGCAAACGGTGCAATTAATTGCTTAATGTGATCTTTCTAGGCACAGTCTTTGAAACTCTCTCCAAACAAGTGAGAGGTCTGATGCACTGGGCTTATTTCCCCTTTTCCTCGTGAGCCTGGATAAGAGAAAGTAGAAGAGGAAAAGGCTGAAAAGATTATGAGTCAACTGTGAGTAGTTTCTCATTAGATTTGATCATAATTATCGGCACCTGGAACTACAACATGTGGATTAGTCAACTTTGCTGTCTTTCTGGGTATGAAATGAGCCCCTCTGGAAGCAGGAAGAAGGACATTTCACTACCATTCACGAATCTCCTTCATCCAGGGATAGAAGAGGGGCAGGCAAAAAGGAGAAGAGGAGTGGCAGGAGTGGCACCAGGATGCCAGCATGCTGCAGAACAGTGGACTGAGCAACCCAAGGAGGGTGAAATTGAGTGCTTTCCTGCTGGAGGGTCACCTGTGGAGTGGGTTGTCTCCAGGTACTTAATTGGGGACTTAAGTTTGCTGTTACACAGAGCTAAAGCAGAGTATACTGGGGCTAAGGCTTATGGCAAATGCAGCAGAACAGAAGTCACAGAATTGTATGACAGACATGACTTTCCTCACAAAAAACTCGGTCTTGCCCATTTTGATCTGCTAACATCCCTAACAAAGTATCTGATCATGAATATGGCCTTTGAGTTTTTTGTGACCATTACAATGAAGTATTAACCTACTGAGAAGTAGAGACTGTTGCAGGACAGATGACTGTTGGCAGAGTTCATAAGGAAGGTTAGAGGGTAGACGCTTGTTTTGTCTCTCCTTAATAGGAATCGACCGTGGTCTAATGAGTTTCTCTCCTCTTCCCCTTTATAAAGTTATTGGTGGTCAGCGGCTGGACTCAATTGTATATTTGGCTATTTGAAAGTTTTTAAAACTCCAGGCACTCTGCAATAAGCCATAAAGTAAAAGAGATGTGATGGTCCATGAAACCATGGTCAGAAATCCACAAACCAGTGTTTAAGAGCAAGATACTAAAACTCCATTGATAATTTCGAGAATTGGATGTGCAAATTGTTCATCACCTTACTCTGCTGGAGGGTAATTAGTGGGAACTAGTTCTGAGGGGTGGAATCTAAATGTATTATTTGTGACTAACTCTAAAATCACCAAACTTTGATCAGAGCGGTGAACACCTGACTCCAGAGCATATCTGAAATTTACAGAAAAACAAATCCAAAGCAATCTCAAGGCTCTCAAACATATTCCAATTCTTGGTGGATCCATGAGTGACAGTAGAAATAATCCATAGTTCTGCTTGGGTTTTAGTGTGAGTGGAACCAGTTCAGTGGGCTCATTTGTAATCCAATGAGATTAATCCAATCACCTTATTATTAGCTTTCAGGTGTAAACTATATGTGCCATCCCTATATCTTAAAGAAGTGTAGAGGCCAGGAACTTTTCTGTTCTGAGCTTCGTAGTTAATTTTTTGTAGAAATGCATGCTTTTATTTGTGCCTGGGGTTCCAATGTTCAGACTCATATGCAATTATAGAATCTAATCCTTGTTTCTGAACCTCCTTCTTCACTTGAACTTTTTATAAAATCAATACATTTTATCCTATACCTATTTAGTTTCTGCAAAGTGAATATTTGTTGGATGTTACCTCTGATTTCATAGGTGTGCTCGGCCTCCCTAGGTCAATTTGAACCCATCAATGGGTTTTCCATTTTTTTAAAATTGACTGCCACTGTCTTATATAAACTCTTTCTCCTCTCTTTTCATTATGTTCGTATTCTTTAAAAAATTGTCATGCCAAAAAAGGTAGAAAATATTTCAAATAATCACAAACCTTGACACTTAGGAAGGCCTTGTAGTTGTTTTTGTTTGTTTGTTTTCAATTGATAAGCCTTTAAAGGTCAGATATCCTTTTAACTGCACAATTTCTATATCCCAAACTAGAAACCGAATGATTTTGCAAATAGCTTCTTTGACAGACATTTCATCGGTTCTGTTCCATAGAAGAAAAACAATTTGAAAGATCAGTTTACAAATCCATGTGCCGTGAGTAGCTCTCTGGCTATAGGAAGCAGTCCTTTACCTATGCTTATATTTAGTGATTCCCAGAAGTTCTACCAAAATCTAGACCAAGCCAACTGCCATAGAGTTCATTATGATTCATTTTATCCTCCAGGAAACAGAGTTTCTTCTTAGGTATTCCAAGACTGTAAATCATTGCAGGACAAGAGAATGTCTCTTTTTCCTATGGTGTGACTGGTGAGTTTCAACTGCTGACTTTGAAATTAGCAGCTTTATGTGCAACCCACTGGTACCTGGGCTCCTTGTCGGACCACAGTGTAGCATAGTGAATGTTCATTAGATGTCACCTCTGATTTCATAGGACTGTCCTCAGCCCTTCTGGGTGAATTCTAGGAGCCCCATGTAGCTGCTTAATGCTATGCTATACAATTGACTTTGTTTTCTTTCTCTGATTCCTGGTTATATCATATTATGTCATTATATTGCTTTCCAGAAAGTAATCACTGTTATTCAAATTTCTTCATTATAGCTTAATGAGATGCCTCAGAATGACCTCAGAACACATGATTCCAGAAATACATTAAGGTTTCCAGAAGAGGCAATGTCTTGATGTGTATTCTAGAAAGTTCCTACAACATTTTTAATAATCAGGAGAATTCGTGGCATTGCAATCTCACTAAAGATAGACAATGAGAGTGAGAGATGAAGGCTTAATTTGTGTCATATATTTTTGGGAGCTGCCTTCTTGACAAAGATGCAGAATTTCAATGGTCACAAAAACAATCCCAATTTTGAGAGTATCCCTATGCTTCCATATGTCTTTATGTCTCCTGAGCTGGGTTAATGCTGCCCTTTTCATCTCATGTGGCTGATAATTCAAATGAGACCCAACCTCTGTTGTGTTACTATTAGTTCTATCGACCTATCTATCATGGAGCTGGAAGCTGAACCAGAGGGAAGAGTTTAATTACAGGCTTGAAGGATGTGTAAGGGCAATAGTCCATGAGTCTCATCAACACCAGTATGCCTGTTGTTTTTATGATTTTTAAATTTTATTCCAAAACTTTTCCACTTTATCCAAGACTTCCTATTGTGATCCCTTTCAGATTGATTACAAGTGGTAGGCTGGGCACCCGCTAGTTCTTCTTGTTTGGAGGCTGGAATTCACATGTTCAATTAGCTCTTTGAGGGTAGTTATTTCCTTGGTTCTTTGATTTTTCTCCCATCTTCTTTGTTCTGGACTGGAAGAAAGCAAGAATTTCACCTTAACTGGTGGCTCACAGGCTTTTAAGACACCAATTGCTGCTCATAAAAGTAAGAAGTAGACCATGGTCTTCATGGTCTGTGGTATGGCCTGTGCCCTTAGAGCTCCAGAGAATATGGATCTCATAACTAACTCATTTTCACAAAGTGTTTGGTGATGGCTAAGAAGATTTTGGAGCCTTGCTTCTTGGTTTTCCAAGATTCATTATATATTTTCTTCAAGTATAAATATATGTGTAAAAATATCTTTTATGAAACCTAAATATACCAGCGTAAGTAAAAGTGTTTTGCTATAAAATAAAAGAAACTTTTATTAAACAAAAAAGTAAATTACACATGAATATGTCTTCTCAATATATCTTATATCAAGGTCTAACTATTCTACAATCAGTGTTTTCTTTTATATAGCTTTCCTTGAAGAACTCTGCAGTCTTTCTTTAATTTACACCACAAGTGCAGTTTTGACATCCTTCAAGGACTCATGTTGCATACTGTTGAATTGTTCTTTGAATTTGAGGAAGAGGAAAAAGTCAGAAGTAGCAAGAGCAGGACTATGGGATATATGAGATAAAGTTCCCCAGTAAAATCCTTTAGCACAGCCCTTGTTAGTGTCAATGAATTAACAAGTAGAGTATCAACTGCGGGGAAAATCTATGGCACAATTTTAAGTGCACTTCTCATTTTTAAAATGAATTTCTTGTAAGCCCCACTCATAATTCTATGTCCTTCAAGAAAATCTATTAAGATTACTCCTTAAGATTTCTATAAGACAGTCACAATAACTTTCTAAGCTGATCTTTCTGCCCTGTATTTCACTAGAATTTAGATTCATTTTATAGTTTCACTGCTCCTTTTATAGTGTTATTGGCATATACTTCATGTATCATACAATTTAACCATTCAGTCATATTAAGAAGAGTTTCCAGCCATCACTACTGTCAATTTCAGAACGTTTTCCCTCCTACTCATTGTTGTTAGATCCCCCTTACTCTCAATCCTCTCCTGTCCTGAGACAATTATGAATCTAGTGACGGTGCCTAAGAGTTACCTATCCCGGATTTCACATACAGGAAAACCTAACAACTAGGCAAACAAACAAAAAAGCACAATGACTTGACAAAGTATAGAAAAATTTAAAACGAAAACAAATCAAAGATTATTAAAAATTGAAACACTTTAGAATGGGTCAAAGGGGAGATAAAATGACAAGGTACTACATTTTAAACTAACTACATCTGTCATAATGACTCTCCAATGTTCTCTGGTAGCAAGGATCCCCTTGACTATGCTCAGAGGAAATTTAACAAAGATTTAATCCACATGGGGATATTGCTAATAGATTTGGGGTATCCCTTGTCATTCATAGATTTTTGCAAACTTGGATTCACAATTTAAGTTCTTTACCATTCCCTCTTTAAGATTAAAAAAAATATTTACCATCCTTCGAACACATGGGCTTCCATGTGAATTTAGTTGACAGCTTACATAAATGGCTGCTTGTTTGAAGACAAGCCATTAAGCACCTGGAAATTACTCTGATAGTCTGGAAAAACATGGCTTTTTACCACAATTTATTGTAGCATTCATAACATAAGTGATCTCTTTATGAAGGCAAATATAAAATAGTGCCATGTCAAAAGAACTAATTTTTCTTAGTCTGCACTGGAATTAAGTGGAGCCCAAATATATTCAAATACCAATTTGTTTATATATGTCTTTGTTTCATTTAGATGTCTAATTATCATATTATGATAGATAACTTTATAAATTGTTCCCTAAGGAAAATACTATAGATCGTATTATTACTTTAAAAATTATATAAAATGTACTATTGATAAAAGGAAGTTACACAATCATAGGCATGCTTCAGACCACATTACATGAATATCTGATGTGTACAGATTAAATTCTGAACTAGGGACTATTTACACAAACAATGGGGGTTTGTGATAGGGAAAATTTTTCAACGATGCTTATTCAAAAAGGTAGAACTAGCACATTGTGGCGGTTATGTGCTTATGTTAATTTCATTGAGATATAGGGGTGGAGTCTAGCCTGTTAATCTGGAGATAGCCATTGAGTAGTCAATGAGGCCTCCGTGTGGCCATGGCTTTCTCCTGAGACTTCTGGGAAATCTTGCAATATTTTCCTCATGGAGATAAGAAGCTATCTCCCCAGTTGTTCGGAGTTAGTCTCAGAGACAACAAACTGCGGACAAGATAAGATGGCAGCGTCTGAGGAGCTGGAGGAGAAGCCACACGGCCTTACCCTGAGGGAACCAGACCTCTGAAGCTGGAGAAGCCACATGGAGACCTCTGCCAGTGCTGAGTTGCCTCTACCACCAGTGGATGCTGTTGATGGACCTGAGCCCTGGAAGTGAGGAGCCATGGGGAGACCCCTGTCGGTGCCGGGACTCTTCACCCACTGGCCTGTGATTTCATGAGTCAGAAGGAGACTTAGACTGTTATCGAGCATATGGGCTAATATCAGACTAATTACTTCAAACTGGACTGGGTTGGGATGCGTTCTCAATGTCCCATTCCCTTATATCCATATGCATGTCTATGGTTTTGTTTCTCTGGTCTACCTGGACTATCACACACATGTAATGAAAAATTAAGAAGGATATTAAAATATTAAATATATGATAATCCCCAATCGCCCTTGATTTGGGCATCCTCAAAGACTCTGGAAATCTGAACCAAAGTTCTGAAACTACTGACTCTCCATAGCTATTTCAGCCTTAAGTCTGAGGAAGTATGTTAGTTTGTTAAATTTACTACCAGTGGGGTTTCCACATTTATTGCTTCTGATGTAGTCTCTGGAGGATGTTTTGTCCCAAGTCTCATTAAGTGCTTTTTTTTTTACCCCATTGATGGTAATTTTCTACACCCTACTTACTCATCAACAGAAATGCAATCACTTTTATGGAGATATGTAAGTTCCCTCCCTGGTCTTGACTCAAATTTTCTGAAAGCCGCGCTTTTCCCTCTTGTGAGCACATCCATTGATTTGGGATGACCTTAGCACTGGTGTATGCTGTTGTGTGGCAGCAACTGAATGGTCTTCTCCTTCCATCCAGCAGGGGTAAAGTCTCCTTTGTCAAAGTTGATTGTTGCTTTGTTTTGTTTTTGAGATGTTTCCCAAACCAGGCAAAGAGCCCACAAAGACATACCGAATATCCTTTATCAACTTATCAACAAAATTCTAGCCATTAAAATTGAATAACCTATCAAAAAATAATTCACCATGAGTAGGATTCATACTAGGAATGCAATGAGAGTTCAGCATTAAAAAAACAATCCATGTAATTCACCCTATGAACAAGACAATGAATAAGAAATACATGATCATATCAAGTCAGAAAAAAATGTGTTATATGAACTAACCTGTTTCCAATTAACTTTATTTTATCTGTGTTTTTTTTGTCTCTTTCAATTCGGGAATTCAGATCCTAAATAGTATATTTGTGTTGGTCACATCCCAAATAATTCTCAGTTCAATTCATTTTTTAATGCATTTTTGTTTCTGATTATTTCTCTAACAAATTAATATTGGTATTTTTCTTCTTCAATCTTGAAAATTATGAAAATCCAATGGCCTGTATGAATGCTGAGTGTAAAAATGCTGAAAATTTCCCCTGAAAACAAGAGTTATTCAAGGGTGCCCTTATCACCACTTACATTTAGCATCATGCTGAAAGTCATAACCAGATTCATTAGACAATCAAGGGAAATCAAGGGAATAAAATTGAGATATGGAGTGAACCATATGAGATATGGAGTGAACCTCTATTTGCAAATGATATGATTTTATATGATGATTATATATATTATTATATATATATTATTTATATCTTATATATATATAGTAACCATAAGGACTCTACAAAAGACTGTGGGAAAGAATTCAGGGAATGGTTAAAGCAGCAGAATTTAAGATTAACAAGTGCTAACCAATCAGATTCCTATGTGCATATGAGGAGATCTCTGAAAACACATCAAGAAGCAATACCATTTACAGAAATCACACAAAAGATGAAGTGCCTAGGAATAAATGTAACCAAAGAAATAAAAAAACTGTACAAAGGTAACTAAAAACATTATAAGAAACCCAAAGAGACCTACACAAATGGAAGACTATCCTGTAGTCCAGGATACAATGTCTCTCCACTCCTTCCCAACACTTGTTGTTTTCAATTTTATTTCGCTTTTAGTTTGCTGTTAAAATTGGGGTGAGATGATATCACAATTATTTATTTTCATTTTTCAAGTGAAAGCTGACTGGATATCTTTCTCTTGGATGATAGCCTCTGCTCATTTTTAAAATGAAACATTTGTTTTTTATTGTTGAAGAACTGAAGATTTCTGTAATTTCTAGATTAACTCTTTCATTGATATATCATTGCTTACTTTTTTCCATATCTAATTTGTATGTTCCTTTTTGATCTTCTGGTGAACCCCAATGTACATAAATGTATAATTTTAAGAGATCTTAGTTATCTAGTTTGTTTTCTGCTCTCTGCACACTTTTAGGTTATTTATGTCATTATTAGGTCTTTACATTATTGCAATCAATTTTATTCTTATGTCCGGTCAATTTGAGTATTAATACTCTAAGATTTTATTTTTTTCTTTTCCTGTAGTTTCAAGCTTTCTGTTGATTTTTTCAATCAGTCCTTATATTGCACATTTTGAATTCTAGAGATCTGTCTATGATTTCCATGACTCTCTCTGTGGGTTGAATTTAACCACTATATTTTGAAGCTACCTAGGTATAATGCTTTTAAATTTCTTATCTAATAGTTCCCACCAGAGTTCTTTCTCTGGAAAAAAAAAACATTTCTTTCTCGGAAAGATTTACTGGTCTTGATTTAAGCTATTTTGTCCTGATTTTGTGTGTAGATAAGTGCTAGAGATTCCAATATGTCTTGAGTCTGAGAGATATTTACCTAGTGGCCATTGAGCTGGTTCTGAGTCATGATGACCCTATGTCACACAGAATGAATCACCATCTGCTTCTGAGACATTGTAATCTTGTAATCATTTGTTAATTTTATGTTGGTTTGACTCATCCTGATTTTTTTTAATCCTGACCGATTAGGGCAATAGGGCTGGTATATTCCTTTCATCACTAATTTGGTCACAATGGACTACTTTCCAAGGATTGCTGGATAGATTTTTCTATCCCACTAGGTGGGATTTAAGTCCTGAGACTCTGTTCATTGAATATGTACAGTAACTAAGGAAGGTTGGGCAGGTGGTAGGCACTGTCTTTCCTTGTTCCGGAGGTGCTGCAGTAGGTAGTGACACTTGTCTGGTGGGGTGGTGGTGGCAGATATAGTGGGTATGTCTAGGTATGCTTGATAGTCTCCAATCACTGTGGAAAGATACAAAAGAACACTTCTTAGAGGCAAGAATGGAGAAACTTCTCTCCAGTACTTTGGACTTGCTGGGAGACCAGTTCCTCAAGAAGGACATCACGGTGGTAAAGTAGAGAGGCCAGGGCAAAGAGAAAGGCCTTGACCGCGAGGATGGACACAGTGGTGGTAGCAGTGTGCTCACCCAGGCTGTGAGGATGGCCAGGACGGGTGGGTCTCCTTTCATTGTACGTGGGCTCGCTATGAGCCCGGGTGAGGCTTGAGTCAGTCTACCACATTGGGAAGTGTAAAGGTAGGTTTGCCACCTCACACATGGATGGGCTTGGTTAAGTTTGTATTTCAGATATAAAACAGGTTTTTTTTAGTGTAAGTAATTCCATGCAATATTTGATATATCAAAATGAAGTCAAAATAGAAGCTGCTCGGCTAAACCTGAGTTTCAGACGCACACAAGTGAATTAATAGCACCTAACAGTTACAACAACCACATCACAGATTTCTTTTCAAAATCTAAGGTCATGTCTATAGAAACTTATTACCCTTTTGTTTTTCCATGGAACGATATCAAAATGCTGCTGCTCTCTTGCTGGGTGCCTTGACTTAGCTCCACGCCATCATAGCTGTGTCTACAAAAGAACTAAGCAATGTGCATTTTCGGCTCCATCCTTACAATGCTTAGAGTGGACCTATTGTTACAGCCACTGTATCTAGCCATCTTACTTTACCTCTTTTTCCCGACCCTCTCCTTTTCCAAGCATAAGGTTCTCTTCCAGGGATGCAGCTCTCCTGATCACATGACAAACCAAGTCCTGCCCTCTAAGTTTCTAAGGAGCATTCTCATTATATTTCATCAAAGATCGCTTTCTGTTGTTCCAGAAATCTGTGTGACTTTCAGCATTTTTGCAACATCAACATTCAAATGAATCAAATTGTCTGGGGTCTCCTGTATTTACTGCTCAGTGTTTATATGTATCTGTGCCCTGGCATCATAGTAGCTATCTGTTAGGCTGGAAGTCATAATGTCAGCAGTTTGAAACCAGGGGTCACTTCACAGGAGAAAGATAAGGCTTTCGAATCCTATTACAAGTTAAAGGCTTGGAAACCCACAGGGTTACCGTAAGTTGGAATCAACTTGACTGCGGCGAGTTTGGGTTCACAAGAATTTGAGGTTGATTATAAATACAATGGTATGGATCATGTATATGTTAGTTCTCAAAGTGAATTTTTTTTTCTTTAACAGGACTTATGCCACTCCAGATTTGCCAAGGCAGAATGTCTTTTGACTTCAAGACTGCTTTTTCTCTGAATTTGGAATGGTGGATATAAATAGAATTAAATTCTTAAAATTATCAGTATTTTCAGGATGTTGTCTATTGGTCCAATTTTGAGAGGTTTGTTTTCTTTAAGTTGAACTTTAATCCATTCTGTATGCTGTAGTCTTTTGTCTTCATTGGTAATTGCTTGACATTTACTTTGCTTTAAGCAAGCAAGGTTATGTCATCTGCCTGTCTTAGTTGTTAATAAGCTTTGTCCAAAACTTGTGCTTCTTTCTTAATCATACAGTTCAGCTTCTGGAATTACTTGCTCAGCAAACAAATCAAATAAATATATTGGAAGATTACAACTAAGACACACACCTTTTCTGATTTTAAAGGATGCAGAATCCCTTCATTATGTTCATATTTCTGTCTCTTGGTCCATGTGCAAATCCACATAAGCACAATTATGTTTCGTGGAATTCCCATCCTTCCAGTGTTAGCTGTGCTTCATTACGATCCAAACAATTTCCTCTGCATAAGTAACAAAATACAGGTAAACACCTTTCTGGTATTCTCTACTTTTAGCCAAGATCCATTGGAAATTAGCAGTGATACCCCTTCTTTCATGTTCTCTTCAATTGGCTTGCGTGTTTTGACTTATCTTCAACAAAGTTTTACTTGCCTATGGTATTGATGACCCTGTTTCACAATTCCGTGTTCTATTGGCCCTATTTCATTTGAAATGTCAGCAATAGGGATCTCTTCCAGCCAGCTGGTAGTCTTGCTGGTGTGGTGGTACTAGCTGGACGGCTAGACTCAAAGTCAGAACTGGGAAACTACCAGATGCACCCCAGGGCAACCATGAGACTCTACTTCCATAAAGCTACGTGCTGGGAAACCCACAGTGGCAGTTCTATACCATCCTATAAGTCAGCTTTGAAACAAAATTGACTTGATGGCAGTGAAGGTTTTTTTTTGTTTTTATTATTAATAGATCATTTTATTGGGAGCTCTGATCACAATCCATACAGCAATTGCATCAATCACATTTGCACATATGTTGCCATCATCATTTTCAAAACATTTTCTTTTTATTTGAGACCTTGGTACCAGCTCCTCCTTACTGTCTTCCACCCAGCTCTTCTAACTTCCTCTACTCCTGATAAATGATAACTTACAGTTACTTTTTTATCTTACATTGTCCACCATCTCCTTTGCCCACATTTCTGTTGTTCACCCTTATGGGGGGGTGTTCTAAGTTGATCATTTTAGTCCATTCTCAATCTCTCCCCATTCTCCCCCCACTTTCCTCCTGCCCTCGTGGTACCACTATTCTCATTATTGTTTGTTTTTCAGTCCTGCCACGTGACCAGATAGCTATCTTTCCATTTATTTGGCACAGAATATTAAATATTTCCAATGCTATTATCAGGTTGTTAAAATCCTTCAATTGGTGTTCTATAAATTCCTAGAGCTTTAAGTTATTTTAATGCCTCTAACATGGTATGATTTTCTTCCTTCAATACCATCAATTCTCAATCATTTGCTACCTTTTGAAATGGTCAGATTATTTTTGGTACTGTCTCTGTGTATCCCTTCCATCTTCTTTTGATACTTCATTAATGCAACTTCAGGGTGACATTTGTTTAGTGCTAAGAGCTTATGATATACTGAGTGTATTCTTCAGCTTGTGTTTTTTTTACCTCCAGGTCTTTGCATATTTCACTACAGTATTCTGTCTACTGATGTTGTTTTTGAAAATTTTCCATTCATTTCTTATTTCATTTTCTCCCCCCACTTTAGTTTTTTTGAATTCAAGGTCAAATTTCAGTCTCTCTTGACATGGAGAGAAATGGGTCTTTTCTTTCTTTCCTGATTTTTAAAAATAGTCTGTATGTTGTTTTAAAAGTAGTCTCTTCACGTATGATGTTCTTTATGTCATCCTACAACTCATCTAATGTTCATTTGTCAATTTCAGTATGTTCAATCTCTTCTTTACATGGCCTCTAAGTTCAGGTAGAATGTGTCATGTTTTGGTTTTCAGGGACTTGCTTAAATTAATGTCATCTTCAACCTGAACTCACATGTGTGAAATTGTTGGTCTCTTACCCATTGTCTGATGATATTGAGCTTTTCCTTGCTTTGCTACACAGAAGTAGTCGTTTTGACACTGGTGTATTCCATGTTGTGAGGTCCACAATTATACATGTCAGGGATGTTGTTGGAAGGCATTTGCAATGAAGAAGTACTGGCTTGCAAAATTCTATCATGTAGTCAGCAACAATTCTTCTTTTGCATAAAATTCTCTCATTTAATCTTCATAATCATCCTGTAGATATTTTCGCTCTCGAGTAAATTAAAGAAATAGCAGTGTAGCCTGAAGGATGCATTCATGTTAATAATCATACACTTAAATTTTTGTTTTGATGCATGTTGAACTTGATTTAAATTTTCCATTAGAGTAAAATAATATTTTCCTTTTTGTATTATATTAATTACAGAAAATATTCTAAAGAATATGCTACAAAAAGACAGTAATTTATGTATTGGAGCATCCTATGAGGTTTCTTGAGTAGCCAATGAACCTATTTCGGATATGCATTTGGCAGACAAAGCATTTTTTGATAGGGCAAAAAGAACTTATTTTGTGGTTGTTTTAACTGCTGAAAAATTTACTGTGTACAATTTGAAAATAAGTTTCTTATCTTGTATTGATATTTTCCTTAAGAATTGACTCTTTTCAAAGCATTCTCTTAAGGAAATTCATATACACAATTATTTAACAGTTATCGTTTTCAGTTGTCTGTCAGTATATTGTTTTATGGCTGCTTGTATATTGTTGTGATCCTTGAAACAATGCCACAAGTATTTCAAAAATCAGCAAGACCATTCATGGGGAGCATGTTTAAGCAACAGTTCTACAAATAGAATGGAGGAAGGGTAAAAATCAGGATACCCACTTCTGACAGTTTATCTACTGAAAACCTTATGAACAGGAGGGGAGGAGTGTTATCTGACAAAGTTCCAGAGAGGAGCCCTCGGTTTGGAAGGCACTCAAAATATGGCTGGGAAAGAGTTGTATCTTCAAAGTAGAGTTGACTTTAGTGACTTGGATGAAGCCAGGTTTTAGAAAGTTCACCTGCATCCATTAATATTCAGAACATTGAATGTTTAAATGAGCCAAAACTCCCTGAATGGCAATGCTTTTGTTTCTGTTGCTGGTATTTGATATTGCTTATGAAATGATGTATCATTGAAGATTTATCCTAGAAGCAGTGAAACACTGCTTCTGTTGCATCTTTAATACTTCTGTTCACTTGCCTATGCTTAATCCCAAACAATTGTAACTTCTTGCTTGAAACTTCCCTCATAAGGGAAGAAAGAGCAGACTTTCTTACTTCCTGTATATGCAGTTCTGGGGAAAAGGGAAGTGATTTATTCATCCTAGAGTTTAATCATGATTTTGGCATTGAGAAATATTCTGGTCTAAGGCATGATCCAGGAATGAAAGTATAATATTAGTGATTCCCAATTACAAACTAAAAATTCAGTTTGGCTTTTTCTTCAATTTTATAGGGAATAAATATTTAATTAATTATCATTTTACACTATCTGTCAGAATGAAAATATTTGTCTTCATTGTACGAATGTGCCATTTGAGCTCTCAGAATTCACCTAGTAGCCTTGTCTTCTAAGAATTATAAAAATGCTTATAACTATTTGCATTACTGACCTACACCATATTTCATATCAGTGAGATCATAAATATAAAAGGCATAAACTTGTTAATGGGAAGTGTAACCTCAAAACTGAAACCAGAATTATTCTTTTAGACAGAAATCTCTGGGATTCCTTACCCATTCCCTCCATTCCCCACATGAATTTGACTGAAGGCAGAATACAGAATTTCTCACAACACTAATGCATGCTGTTGTTAGTGGCTATAGAGTAATTTCTGACTTAGAAGAACCTTGCGTAAAACAGAATGGAGAACAGTTAGGTCCTGCATTATCCTCACACTTGATAACAATTTTTTTCAGCCACTGTGTTAATACATCTCATCGCATGTCTTCCTCTGTTTCTTTACCTTTTAGTCTATCAATCCTGAGGTCCTTCACCAGGCACTGGTACATCCTGATAACACACTCTAACTATAGCCCTGTTTCTAAAAATTGTCCTGACTATACATTTTCCAAGAAATGTTGGTTCATTCTTCCAGAAATCTCTGCTATTTTCAATATTCTTTGACATCACAGTAAGTCAAACGCATCAATTTTTCCTTTATCTTCTGTATTCATCATCCAGTTTTTCATGCATATGAAGCAATGGAAAATGGCTTGGATCAAGTTAAAAGCAACACTAATGAAAGCAGCAGACAAGTCAAATGACATCTTGCATTGGGAAAATCTTCTGCAAAAGACTACTTAAAAGTGTTTAAAATTAAAGATGACCTTCTGAGGACCAATGTGCTGAGTTAACTTCACTAGTCTTCTCTATTTTACCCTGAGATTCTAATGCTCTTGGCATTGGATCTTCAGAACTGAGAGACACTATTTATGATTAGAGTGTTTATTAAAGAAGTTAACGGGTGAGAAATGTTCAGGATAAAGTTAGCAGGAAGTGTTACAAAGTTCTTCCTCAGGCTGCTTAAATGGCATACCACTCAGCTTTAAGGCTCTCCCTGAAGGAATTCAGTTCAAGCTCTTTGAGTCAGCAAACCCAGCTTCCTGAATCACCTGCCCAGAGTCACCCAATTGCACAAGCCAGCCTACTTCTTGAACAATGTATGCTTATTTGCTTTCTGGGCAGTAAGTTCATCCCTACTCTATCCTCCAGCTCCTGTTTTTAGACTGCTCCAGTCATGTTGCAGCTGTCTTCTAGATCCCTCAGGTGCAGAGGACACCCTCCATTCCTCTCTTATATCCCTTTTCCCTGGTAGCATAGTGACTTCGCTTCAGGCTGTGATCCACAAAGCTGGCAGTTCAAAGCCACCATCTTGCTACTCACTGGGGCAATTCTTTCCTGTCCTCTAGGGTTGTGACTGGAATCACCCCCATGGCAGTGAATTTGTTTGTCAGTTCAAAACCAATGAGGTTAAAATTTTAGTGTGGGGGGAGGGCAGAGGAGTTTACTTTGAGGAACAGTGTGTAATTTACACTAGATTTCCAAAATTTTCTCCCTCCCCCTTGTTTTGAAACTGAATGAGCACTGTAAGAAGTGGTGTTCCTGGTACATTGTTCTCATTTTTCTGCCACAGGAGTCAGGCTCATCAACACTTCATCACCATTTGTGAAAGCATGCTGCCAGCCTGTTAAAAGCGAAATGCGAACATAATTCCCTCTGACAGTATGTGACTGTCAGAGAATGCATGTTATTTTTGCATATCTTTCATGAATTTCCACTCAAAATGAGCCTCAACTCATTTTTCACTTGTGAAAAAGGATGAAAGTTGAAATTATTTTGCCATCTTTAAACTTAACATATGAAGCCTCATGATAGAATGCTCTTTTGTTTCTTTAAAGTCTCTTGCATAATTCCTGTCTCTACATATTTATAGAGAACTTGAAATACTCATACATTAGACAACACTTAGGATGATGGTGAATAAATTTTGTGAAGCAAAATATATGTGGTGAATATTAATAGATGGTAACTAATTTTTCCAAGTGCTTATAAAGTGAGCCACTTTTAATATGAATACTTGTGAAACTTGGGGTCTTGCACACGTGCTAGTTTATCTCAGTGAGGTGTGAAATAGTATACCTACCCCAGTTCAACCTGTCAGAAGAGTTTTACCTCAATAGCATTGCACAGGCGCTGCTAAGGCATATTTTCAGATGCAAGGCGCTTTGAGGTTTATTATTTGGTATCTGTGACTAAAATTGATTAAACCTAGTTTCTTCTCAGTCCTTTCCAGAGAGATTGATACAGAAATTGGTGAGGGTATATTATGATTTTAATGCTGGCAGATATTTTTATGGACACGGACTCATTCATAGCCTTATAATTGTTAATATAATTTTACCATTCATAACAGAAACTTCTCTAAGTCTTTGGCTTCTCTTAAATGTAGTTGATAGACCATCGGCAATGGATCCATTGTTTGTTGCTAACATCCACACTAAAGAATCCCATAAACTCACTGAATTGGAGTATCTGAGGTTGAATCACCAATTTGTCTTTTTAGAAGCAACCAAAAAACCTGGTAAAAACTGCCTAATACTAAACTACTCTGTCTCAAGATTAGTCTCCTTTAACGCCCGCTCCCCACTTTCTGAGATTCTCCTCTTTCGATATCTGTCTTCCTCTCTTTTATGCATTCACATACAAGCATATTCACTACATAGGAATAACCTGATCTGCGCTAGCTTTTGTCCCCACTACTGTATGACACAATGCAGATATGAATTTATACTGTAGATAAGATCTGAAGCATTTGCAAAAATTGAGCGATCTAATGCCCCTCCATACACAATTTTGGCTAATAATCAGGACTGAGAAAACTTAGAACATTTGATACCTAAGTTGGTCTTTGAATTTCATTTTATCTTGAATAGTACTCATTCGTTTTTTTTTCTAATAAAAAATTAACATTATATAAAGTTGAGTTAATAATGGCATAGGATCCGCTTCTCTATCTCCCTCATGGGGTGGGGGGAGAATCATTATTTATTAGTGCAACAGAGGATGATTATTTTTACATGGCAGAAAATTATGGAATTACATAAAAAGTCAAGAAAACTCACCACCTCTTCATGTCTGCATTTCCTCACATTAATTCCATTTATCTGAAAGTAAAATGGAAGTTCAATTCTATATCATATATTGTAAATGTACGCATATCATCGACGTAAATATTTGCTTGAACGTTGAAATATCATGATAGATACCTGTAGAATTGCATCCCCAATAAAGAGTAATCCTGAAAGTTCCGCTGTGAATGAGGAGAGAGAACAATGCATTATACATCCGAGTTTCCCCCTAACACGTACATTTTTTAATTTAATCAAACAGAGAAAATGAAAGTCTAAGCCATGTCCATTGTGTTTATTTCAACTTACCGGAACTCTGAGGAACAGAGCGGAACTGCCCCTTCCGTTTTCTGAGATCTAAAATTCCCAGGGGAGCAGACAGTCTCAGTGTTCCCCGGGGAGGTACTGGAGGGTGAGAATTGCCGATTTTACCAGATAGCAGCCTCATGAGTACCCCCTCATACAACTAGAGCTTCTTAAACATGGTAAAAGAGAACAAAACCTTGGAAAATTTTGTATGGCGATTAAGCCAAAAAACAAGCAAGTAAACAAACTACCTCACTGCCATCAAGTGAAGGTGTACCCTAATGAGGCGATGTTGAACTGCGACCGTGAATTTCCCAGCCTGTAGCTCTTGATGGATAAAGAAATCCCCACCATTCTCTGTGGAGGGGATGGTGGGTTTACACTGGTCACCTTGCCATCAGCTGCCCAGCATTTAGCCCATATGACACCAGGGCTTCCCTGTAGTGGTTCGCTTTTGTAGTGGTTAGCTTTCTAAAAGTTCTTCCAGAAAGTTCAGTTCGAAGTTTGAAACTTACATATAATATTTCTATTTAATCCAATCATTTCAGAGCTTGCAGTTACTAAAACATGGACCACACTTTTTGAATGAAGCATATCACCTTATGCAGAAGCACTTGGTACAAATTTTGTACCCAGACTTTCCAAACGAGCAGCTGTGAATTCAGGTCCTAGTTTAATTTTGAACAATAAATTGATTTGCTGGTTGAAATCAATGCAACAGTTGCTTTGTGCCATCCTTGACTTTCTCAGTCAAATTTCATAGGCAGGCCTAACTGTAGACGAGAACGAAAAAGGGGTGTTTTAAATTGTCATTTCTAGAACTTACAGCATGACGTCCATTGCTTGTGCCTTTAATGAACCATGGAATGGTTAGCTCCAAATCCACAGACGACCATTTGCTTTCACTCTCGTTCCCCCCCCCCCCATCGTTTTGTTTTCAAATATTAAACAATCCTTGCCTTTCGACAATAAGTTCAGCTTGGTCATGGTATGTTGTTGTGTTTATACATTTCTGGATGTGATTTAAGGAGTCCTGACAGTACACAGTGGCTAAGTGCTGGGATGCTCACACATAAAAGTCAATGCACAGACCTGCCATCCACTCCTCCAGGGAGAGGTGACACTGAGCTGCCAGAAAGGGTAGAGCCTGGGAAACCCCACCGTCAGCTTTGCTCGGCCCTTTCGAAGTGTGGAGTTAAAACAGACTCACTGGCACTAGGGAAGACTGGCTTTCTACTCCTGTAATGTACTTCCTTCTCAGAGACCCACTGGGGTTCTAAAGGAGCCTTCATTGGCCCAATGGTAGCACATTTGATATCTAATTGAGAACATTTGCATCAATATTTCATTATTTTTGTTAAAATATTAATGTTCCCATTTGTTTAAACATTAATGTGTTGAACCTTTTACCTGACCTAAATTGTTCCCAGTTTTAAGGTATAATGAATAAATTGGTTTACATGTTCATAAATCAATTAATTTTATTTCTCATTTCCCCAGGTTTTTATACACTTTTGTGTGTGATTAGTCCAGGGAAGTTTTATGACATGTCCAATCTCCTCTATAAACTGCCGAAGTACAGATACTAAAATATGTAAGGAACTCTTAAATGGAAAAGGATGATGAGACAAACTAATGATAAAATTGACAACAGACATGGATAGCCATTTGCCCAATGAGCACCAAATTTATAGGCAAACTCAGACAATTGTTGCTCAGCCATGTGAGACTTTTTGAAAGAAAATTATACCAAAGTTTATGCTTTCTAAAAATTATGTTTCTTCAATAGAATTTGAATTTTAAAATAGGGCTACTATGTAATTTTCTAGCTACTTTACCTTTTTGTTCCTTGGAGATTTTGGAAATTACCACAGGAATATGATGTTCTGCTCCCCCCTGGAAAGATAAATAGAAAAAAAATATCATCTTCATTTATTAGGATAAAACCTTTAAGCAAGAAACTCTAATGACTGTGAGTAGCATATCATTTTAATACTAAACAGAACTTTAGGGTATCTGTGGAATATATTCACTAAGCAAAAATTATGTCTTTGTAGTTTTTTTCCTCCTAGAATTCCTCTAGGATCTTCAAAAATTAACTTTAAGTAAGATCATTTTTTATTTTAAAATATTGATAATATATTGTTAAAAGCAATGGGTCACTGGCCCATTCTAGAAGTTTTTCTTTAAACTTCACATGTTGACGATGCATTATGTTAATGGTTCATGCATTTTATGTGACATGAGCAGTCAAAGATGCAAGTGGTAATGCTTGAGAAAAAGAGAGAACAAGGAAGATCGTGACTTGCACAAAACAACAAAGTCAACCCTAATTTTGGAAGCGATTACTCTGCGTCTACTTAATTAACATTGCATTACTCTTTGCTTATTATCCCATCCAAACAATTATAATAAGCTAGCTAGAAGGTGGTCGATGAACATTGGCCTCAATGATAGAACATTATATAAAATATAAAAAGAAAGAAATCTAATCTTAGGTAAAGGGAAATAAAACATATCCTTCAAAAAAGTGTATAAATGTTTTTTCTGTATTACAGAGATAAAATGTGAACAGTATTCAAAAATAAAATATATTGATGGGTCACTAGAAGTCAGAACTGAATCAATGGCAATGAGTCTGGTTGGTGTTTGCTTCCCTAGCATCATCAGACGTCCTGGTGGTTTAGTGCATTGCTTATGATTGTACTGCTAACCACAGGGGCAGCAGTTTGAAACCACCAGCCACTCTGCTGGAGAATAAAACAGAAGGCCCAATAACCAGAAAACATGGTCTTGGTGAAAGGAACTGAGGTATATGCCACAAGATGTAATTTAGAATACATCTTCCCCATCCCTTCCAACAACACAAAGGGTGACTATATATGTGGAACTCTCGTGCAGAATGCAAAAGAAGAAAAATCAAATTGACTACATCCATGGAAAAAGATGGTGGAGAAACTCAAAATCAAGCCAGGAGCTGACAGAGGGACATACCACCATTTTCTCTCATGTAAGTTCAGGTTAAAGCCGAGAAATTTTCAAACAAGCCCAGGCCACTTAGCACAGAACCTCGAGTGAATCCCACCTGAGTTTTGAATACGTATCATTGGACAATAATGACAGAACACGTGAACTGTGGGAGGACATCAAGAATATAATTAATGAAGAAAAAAAGTTCATTAAGAAGAAAGGAAGGAAAGATGAGATCAAAGTGGATGTGAGAAAAGACTATGAAATTTATTCTTAATCATAGAATACCTAAGGCAAATGAAAGAAGTTACGAAGTCAAAGAGCGAAACAGAAATTTTCTGCTTCAAAGAGCAATTCTAGAAGACAAAATGAAATGTTAAAATGAAATGTGTGGAGATCATGCGTTGGAAAATCAAAAAAGGGAGAATGCAGCCTGCATATTTTTTTTCATATTTGTGTGTGTGTGTGTGTGTGTGTGTGGCATCACTGTCCTGGTGGGAGAAGGAGATCCAGCCTTGCTCCTGGAGAGCTGCTGCTGGATTTGATCCTTCAGCCCTGTGGGCTGCAGTCCCCCACACTACCACTACGCCACCAGGGTTCAGCACAGTCTGCGTACTATAAACTTAAAGAACATAAAAAAAAAATTAGCCCTCAAGTTATAACACTGAACTATTCAGTGGGCAATAAATTAAGAAATCTTCAAAAGAAATGGATAGAATGCAGAATCGCTGCAGCAAAAAGAACATGTCGACGACATTTAACTATTTCAGGAGAGAGCATATGAGCGAGGCTCGATGTTCATGCAGGAAGCAGGCCCCTGAAAGCGCACGCCAACAACAAGGCCACAGGAACAGACGGGACACCGATGAACATGGTTCAGCACACGCAAGAAGAGCTGCAAACTCTCGCTAGTCTATGCCAGGAAATTTGGAAGGCAGCTTCTTGGTCAACTGCCTGAAAGAGATCCTTATTTTATCCATTCCAAAGATAGGCGATGCAACAGAAAGCTCAAATTTTAGAACACAGCCATTAATATCACATGAAAGTAAAATTTTGCTCAAGATGATCCAATGAAAGTTGCACCAGAATTCTTTCAGGCAAGACCAGAAAGGGACATGGAGGAACCAATATCATTGCTGATGTCAGCTGGCTCCCAGCTCAAAAAGAAAATAACTGTAAAGATGTTGACTTGTGTTTGATTGACTATGCCAAAGCATTTGGCTATGTGGATCATCACAAACTATGGAGAGCCTTGAGAAGAATAGGAATTTCAGAACATTTACTCATGCTCAGGCATAATGGATCAAAAGGCAGTTGTTTGGGCAGGAAAATTGGAATCCTGCATGCCATAATGTCAAGAAAAGTGTATGTCAGGGGGCACCTCTAAACATATCTATTCAACCTGTATGTTGAGCAAACCATCAGATTTGAAGAAGAATGCAGCATCAAGATTGGAGGAATGCTATTAACAATAGGTAATTGTAAAACAACACAACCGTGTTTGCTGAAAGTGAAGAGATTATGAAATACTTTCTGAAGCATTCCCGCCTTCATGATGGATTACAACTCATTGTAAAAAAAAAATCCTTACAACTGGACCATTAGGTAACATCATGATAAATGGTAAAAATGTTACAGTTGCCATGAGTTTTGTCTTGCTTGGATCCACCATCAATGTTCTTGGAAATAGCAGGCAACAGATAAGACAACACTTGCATTCAGAAAAAATCCTTACCTGGCCTCATCAAAGGGCTGAAAAGCAAAAATGCTTTGAGGCCTACGGTGTGCTTGACTCAAGTCCTAGAATTTTCAATGGCCTCATATGTATGTGAAAGTTGGACATTGAATAAAGAAGATTGAAGAAGAATTCATGTTTGGATTATGGTGAAAGTGGAGAATATTGAAAGTACCATGGACTTCCATAAGAACAAACATATGTTTCGGAAGAAGTACAACCAGAATGCTCCTTAGAAGCAAGAATTGTTACTTCTTAGATCTAGTACTCCCCATCAGTCTCTGTTTCTCTGGAACACTGATCTTTTTTATACTTCCAGAAAATACTATGTCCTATCATCATTTTTTAGTATTTCAGTATATAACATATATACTGTTGCATGTGCTTTGAATGTCTTGTCCTTCAT
>PVJH01015469.1:0-55722 GCA_004026705.1 Nesogale talazaci
GAAGATCTTCTGCTTTCTCTCAACACTTTATTAAACCAATCATGACATCTTTTCCCAATGACTTCACTCATCTATAAAGCAATGTTTTGATCAGTTTCAAACTTTCTTCATGGGTGATGTTTTATGTCATCAATTGTTGTTCAATTAAAGCAAGTCCAAAAAAGCAAAAAATATGACCTCACCAAAGTAAAAATATGACTGGAATCTCTCTCACCTGATTGTACACACCATCCCAAGAACATCATGAAAGCATTCAACACTAACGACCCCAAACCACTTGAGAGGTCCAAATGTATACTTGCCATTTAAGTTATAGAGAATATGCAATGTAGGTAGAAGTTATTGGTCTTACAAAACTTTGTCATGCTATCTCTGTCTTCATTTTTCTCACCATGGTCATGTATTTGAAATACCAATCTCTCTCTTTTTCTCAAGATAGGAATTCCAGCAGCCAATAATTATCAATCCATCGTTATTGCATGTGAGCTCAATTTCAGACTCTAAGAGTTGGAGGAAGTCCTTAATTTATTCATTACTAATCTTAGTTGTTCATATTTAAACCGAATGATAGCTATTTTAACTGGTCTTATATTATTCAGTCATGGACAGCACCGTTTCTCCAGATAGATCTTGAAATGATACTTTTTGATGAAGTTAACAGTGACATTCTTCTTGACTTTATCATTCTAAATCACTTGATTGTCTAATTTAACATGGCCAATACTAATTTATTTTAGCATCTTCATGCCTAGGATACATTTTTAAAAATCATTTTATTGGGGGTCATACATCATTTTTCACAATACATAAATACATATACTGTGCTAATACATATACCTGCTGCCATCATCATTCTCCAGATGTCTGCTTTTCTTCTTGAGCCCTTGATATCAGCTTCTCATCCTTTCTTCTCTATCCTTGCCTCCCCTCCCCTATCAACCCACAATACTTTACAAATTATTATTGTTTTGTCATATCTTACACTGCCCTATGTCTCCCCTTGCTCACCTCTCCGATGTTTGTCCTTCAGATAGGAGGTTATGTGTAGATCTTTCTACCCCACTTTCCCTCCACCCATCCGGTAACTCCACTCTCACCACTGGTCCTGAGTGGTTCATCTGTCCTGCGTTCCCTGTATCTTCTATCCTCATCTCCACCAGTGTACCTCCTCCAGTCCAGCTTTATTTGTAAGAAAGAATTGGGACCATGATAGTTGTGGGGAGGAAGCCTTCAGGAACTAGAGGAAAGTAGGATATGGGCTTTTATGTGCTCCCTTTCATTTTTTATGAATTCTAATTTTGTGAGATTTGTTCTTTGAATATTACACATTCCTACTGTTATGACTGTTTGTAGTTGTTTCTTCTGATTTTGAATCATGCAACATCAACAAATCAAGTTCCCCGAAGCTTTGCTCCATTCGCATGCTCAGGCACACTTTCTTTGAGAAGGCAGTCCTCCTATAGTTGTCTGGAGTGCTGCCTTCCAAGCTGAGGTTCTTACCCACCATCACTGTGTGGGACAATGCTCCATTGCTAGTCATAAGGTTTCTAATCGATAAGCCCTTAAAAAAGGAACTGACGCTTTCTTCCTTATCCACCTTAGGCCCCTTAAACCAGGAGTGTTACTGCTGGTGTTGGAACTATAGCATAACTTCTCATTTTATAGAGCACCTAAACTATCACTGTACAATACACCGACAGATGAATATTAGAAATTGAATACAACATATCGTTATGTACTTATTGCATATATCATATATACATAATATTTATATAATGAATCTGTATCATACATAAACACATAACCTTCTATATGACAACACAGCAAACTAAATTTTTGTTTAATCCACTGTTTTAAAAATATTTGCTACAGATGTAATAATGTGTTTGTCACAGAAGTATATGAAAATGTAAAAATAAAAATGTTTCAAAGCAGACCTCATAATTCTCAAGAAAGATACTCTTCGTTTTGAGCAATAATTGGATTTTAGTCCAGCTAGATACTGCTTTCAAGGGGTGAAGTTCAGCCTGTCTGTCAGGACCCAGCTTAGTGGTGCCTCCTTGGAGTTGTGGGCTTCTTATATAGAAGAAACTCAGGACTTTCCTCTTTTTCTCTGCTAGTTCACTTTCCTCTTTACTGGGACTTCACAGGAATGACCATCAGCTGTAATTGGCAGCCCCACATTGGCCACCAGATCTCAGAGCTGTCAGCACTGTGCCAGACTTCCACTGACACTGGACCCACTGGACTCTGCACTCATCACCTGTGATGCCCCTCTTCCCTGCTTCACCTTTCATCATCATAGCCTCCTGTGTCTAAAGAGCCTAACACTGGCTAACATGGGACCGATTAGCTCGAGTTAAGTGAGCTGGGGCACCTTGTTTGAAAGTTGATATAAAGTTCTTCGTTTGGACAGATGAGTGTTCCTGGTTTGTTTTTTCTAGATGGTCCTGCCAAATACATTGGGTTCTTCTATAAAAATAAAATTCAAAAGGCTAGGGCCAAGAATTTGATGCAGACAATCTCTTTGTGAGGCGATTGCTAGGGAGTGAAGTGTGGCGGCAGAGTTGTATTTAGACAGGGGAAGACCCAATAAAAATATGGTGTGAGGCTTGATTCTGTTAAAAAAGAACTAATACGCCGAGGACTTCTGAAAAACAGAGAAAGTGTCTAGTAAATTTTTCTATTAATAAAACAGAAAATTGGACGATTATGTCAGGCAGGGTTCTCTTAGAGAAATAAAATTTAGGATGCTAGTAATGCCTTTTTATATATGTATGTATTGAGAAAGCTATATAAGATAAAAAGAGAAAAAGTTAACTATAAAGCAATACAGATTGCTCGGTGCAACTCACTTGCATGAGGCAACTAGAAGACTGGCAGTCCTTCAATTCTTCAGGGCCACTAAATAGTCCTCTGTAGAGCAATCCAGGCTATCTGGTCACAGGCAGCAAACAGCAGAGCAACAGTCACCAACAGTCCCCAACTGACACCAACAGCCAGCCAGATGACAGAGTCCAACAGTCCCCAATTCAAGAGATGTATATCCCAGAAGCGTGGCGAAGTAGGGCTTGAAGGATCCTCAACTCAGTGCAACACAGTCCACGATTAGGTGTCCCACGGGTAGTGTTGCTTGGAGGTCCAGACACAGGATGAACAAGGCAACTCTCTGATCCGAAGATCTGGAAACAAGAGAGAGAGAGGGTGGGACTTGCGAAGCCCTTCCTATATCTGCCCTTCAATTTATCCCGCGTGTTCATTGGCTGTGCCGTCACAACAGATCCACCAATCTTCTGTGGCCATGTTGGCATAACAAACCTACCCATCACAACGATCATAATTTCAGCACTGGTTCTTATACTGCCATGTGTGAAAAGTGACTCCAGTGGTTAATTCTACTTCCTTTTTATAGACCTCTATCTTCCTTTTCACTTAAGTCAATACTTGTCAACCTTCTAGTCTTTTGTTCCATCTTCCTGCCCTTAGCCTCCCTCCCTTGGAAATCTCCAAAGGCTGTTTCCTTAAGCATGCTAGTCTTCTTTTTGGTTTTTAGCGGGGGAGGAGTCAGGAGATGGAATACAGACGTTGGTGGTGTAGGGGTGAGTGAGGGAGGTGGTAGTGGGAGATGATGAATGGTTTGAAATATGGCATGTGTAGAGTTTATGACTTGTAATGTAAGCCTTGTTCCTCATCTAATTCATAATAAAAATATTCAAAGAGAGAAAAAAGAGTTAACTTCTTTAGCACTCAGGGCAATGCCTGAGAACTGTTTTTGCCAGAAAAAGTCTTCATCTTTCTGTGAAGCAAGTTCCAGCGGTGGAATACCCAATGTCTGGAAACATGCTTTTTGTGAGTGTTTGCACAGAACTATTGACTTAAATCTGCCACATTGAAATCAGAGATGATTCAAGAGAATATAACCTAGACTAAATATGTTTTCTGCGGGCATGAATGAGAAAATTTCAGAATTGCCATTCTGAACAAGTAAGTAGAAGCTGATTCAAAAAATTGCACATACACTGCATACACATGCCACACATATAATACTTGGTAACCAGGAAAAAGTTTAAAACAAAAATGAGATAGCATTTAAGTCCTTTAAATATTAGATGAAAATATCAGTTGATGAGAAGATGTAGGGAAGCAGTAACCATCATGCACAGATGGCAGAAATGTAAATTGGTATAACTACTTCTAGAAAGAACTGAAATGGAAGCTAAAAATTAGCATACTCTCTGATGAAGCAATTCTCTTTTACATGTACCTGAAATATTCAAAATTCTATCACCAGAAAAATGTTGTATATTCATCTGATAAAATAAGAAGTTATAAGTAAAGTAAAATGACTTGATTTACAATTACAATTATAACAGATTTTAATATTGCCATACATGCAAAAAAAAGTTTGTAGCATATTAAATAGTACATCAATTCTGTGGACCAAAATGAATAGAAAACAGTGATACACCAGTGAGTGTGTATGTGTACATTTGTGTCCTTGCATATATGTGTAGAAATGAAATAGAAATACGGTCTCTTGAGGGGCTCTGGGAGTACTCCAAATTAATAGCAAGAGAGTGAGCACTTTAATTAGGAAGATAAGTAAAGTCGGCTTACAGTTCTATGTAAACCATTATGCCTTTAATAAAATAATTTTAAAATGAATCAATTACATCTTTTGTCAAATTTCAGTATTCAGTAAAGAGATATTATCATTCCAGTTTTAAAATCACAGAGAACTGAACCCACTTTAGCAAATAAACATTTAGATATTTAGAATATAAGTGAATCATAGACTCTTCTGGAGGCTGCCCAGCCAGGGAAATGAGCCATAAGAATCTGCTGCTGTGTTTTATTGTAATTCCAATTCCCAGCCTTCCTGAGACTAAGCAGGCATGTGTACTATGGAATGCCAGCCTTTCCACCCTCTCAGAACTAAACTTCATTAGGATGAAAACAGCTTCTTTTTTCACATTGCTCTTTAAAGGGAAATTCATCAGAGGTTTGTCTGTTTGTTAGAGTCTGTATTGAAATGAGAACTGATACACATTTTTAAGTTATATCTGATGAATATTCAAAATATGCCGGGGGCCACAGATTCTAAAACTGGCCAATTATAACAAGTGCTACTTTGTCACATATTGCCTGGTGCTTTAAAATACAGTATATTTTAAAAGACATTAAATGAACCATTTATCTGTCTTTTTCATTTCTTCAAAGAACTGAAAATAAGCCTGCTTCATGTAAGAATTGATACATTTTACTTTTCTTAATTAAATCATCCATATAAAAGCAATATATGTGAATAAAGAGAAATGAATTAATTTTGCTATTGGATATTTGGAGTGATTTTGGATTATGAGAAATTTTAATCTCTGGTTGAAATCACTAGGTTTTTACAAAATATAACGCTGCAGTATCTCATTTATGAATTCAAATGAAGTAGATACAGGGACACTTTGTACAGAAAATGTATTATTAAGCTTTGTTTTTTATTTCCTGTGATGTCTTAATGAGGAATTCAGGCAAATTAATGCCCATCTTTCATGACCCATGGGGCCTGGATTCAATCAGTGCTTCATATCTTGACTATTAAAGTTCAAGCCCTTTATGTAAAATGGCTTTGCATTTGCTTAAAATCAACACACCTCTTCCTGTAAACTTTAAATCATATGTAGCTTGCTTATGATACCCCACACAATGTAAATACTGTCTAAATAGCACTCTATGCTGCCATTAAACTTTGAGGGGTTTCTATCATCACTTAATTCATTGTTTTTGTTTTCTAGAATATTTTTGATCAGAGATTGCCTGAATCTGAGGATGCAGAATCTATGATAACAGAGGGATAGCACTATTCAGGTTTAATATGATAACCACTCCTGTCTTATGATAGGTTTTTAAACATAATTACTATTCTTTACTAGTATACCATTTGCATTAATCATATTTTATAAGAGTCTTTATAATAATGTAGCACTACATATACATCTTGATGTCTCATTCTACATTCAATCGGAAAAAGGGCAGGGGATAGAAATTGGTGGTGTTTTTGTGTAACGTACAACAGTAATACAATCACTTGCATTTTAGTCTTCTCTTATTATTCCTACTATTATTTTAAAAAGTACCTCTGTATTGGAGATTATGTGGTTGATTGGACGATAGTCAACACTGGATTGACCATAGTTTATTAGATATATATATAGTCTCCACAAGGCCATATAGAGATGGCACGTGAGAACAAAGAACAGAGTGAAAAACCAAGAAAAGTGATGCACAGTCTTTTGGTTATCCAAATAGTGGTTGGGTCTTTGGTTTCCATGTGCAGATACGATAGGCTTTTAAAAATTGTTCTGCAGGGTGTCAGGAAACTGAAAGGCATTAGTGAGGGGTAAGCAGGAAGTGCACTTCATCTCTTTGATCAAGAGTAATTCAAAGAGCAGGACAGGGAAGGAAACTTGCCTCTAGGTCATTCAGGGCCTTCCTACTTCACCAGAATCAAGGCCTTTATTTTATATCTTACACCACATAAATCAATTGCCCAAAGTAATGTTTCCTCCCCCAACACTTCCCCCAATCTTGTTAACATAATATTCTATAGAGATGGACGCTGCCTTAAAAAATATGTGCTCAACTTCTGGAGCAGTACCCTCACTTTGAAAACTGCATGTGTTGACTACTGCTTTGTGTTTTATATATTGTTTGGTTTTGTTTTTGGTCAATGACCATACAGTTGTCCCTGAAAATCTGCTAAATGGCCAATAACTCCTAAATTGTTTATATAAACATAGTTAGCCTTCTAAAATGTCATGCAATTTTGTGAATAAACCGATTAAATAAAGTTACCTTTGTATCTTACATAAAATGTACCTTCTAGGTAAAATAAGTTCAGTATATCTAGTACATCTTTTGATTTGGAGGAGCGCTGGTAGTGCAGTGCTTACAAGTTTGCCTACGATCTGCACGGTCAGCAGTTCCAAGCTACAAGCAACTCCGATGGAGAAAGACAAGGCTTCCTCCTGCTGTAAGCAGCCATAGTCTGGGAAACTCACAGGGAGTCAGCACTGACTGGATAGCAGTTTGGCTGTTTGTTTTGTTTTCGTGTTGACTTAATATTCTTTAGTGTCAAAACGCAGTTTAATCCATTAATAATCAGTCCCAAAGCACTCAGCTACACTTCTTCGGCTGAACAAGCCCAACCGCATCAATCAAGTGTGGTGAGGTTTCCAACTCCACAAGTCAACGTCCTACACCAGAGTGCTCCATCTGAACATGCGCAGTGAGTTGGAAGCCCGTTTCTCTGCTCTGTGCTCTGGCTCCTGGCTCTGCTGGCGGTCCTCTGACGGTGTAGCTGTCATCGGGATCAGGATTCTCAGGTCCAGAGGACATGCTCCACTCCTGGTCTGCCTGGTAATGAGATCCCCCTTCCCACTTTTCAGAGGGTTCCTTTATACACACCAGGATGACCCTGAGGGGACTCCTGTTCTCAATTACTTACAGGTAAGTTTATCAGTTAATGAAGGTGGAGAAAGAGACCGAGAGACCAGACTGTGAATGGTCACTTAGTGGGAGTAACGATGTTGGCAAGAAGAGCCACATTAAATAATTCACTGATCCTACATTACAGACAATAAAATGCACACAAATCCTTAAGCTTATTCATAAAATAATTGTAACAGGAGTGTAAAGAAGTGTGACTTGTGTCATCCAAACTTGTCAAGTATACTAATTGTTCCAGCATTCAATCCAAACACTTGAAAACTAATGACTCAGCATTTAATATATTGTTGTTCACTAATATATATGTATATATATATATATATATATAATCGTTTGAGGCTTTAAGAAAGTCCTTTGAAGTTTTTTTAGTCCTTTGAATTCTTGATGAACTTTGCATACAGGAAAAACGGCGGAGAAGAGCAACAATGTAGATAAGACAAGCCATGGTTTATTTTCTCCTATGATAATCATCTAACCAGCTTTAGCACAATTATGAGACCTATGAAATGCTATGCTGTCATTGCATTTACCTTTTCCCTGGGTCCAGAAATATAAAGAGCAGTAAGCTGTCTCTACTGGCAAGCATATACAACTAAGTGAAGAAGATCATTTTAGATACCTGCGTTCATAGATCTCTGTCCTTTTCAAGTCAGTGATGTAATTAACTGCAGTGGACAATAAACAAATCATAGTTTTAGAATAATTTCAACCATGGAAATCATAGTAAAGGAGAGAAATAGACAAGTAAATAAATATATAAATAAACAGATACACCATTATTTTTATATTTCCTAGTTTTCTTAAAATATATAAGAAAATGTATTTGAAACAGACGAAATTCTCAGAAAGAGATATTAACTTTTATTTCTAAACACTAGACATATATTGTGTGGATGTGAAATATGTGGCCTCAGTAATTTCTTTTTAACTAGAGGTGATACTTTTCTTTTTAAAAAATAATTTTATTGGGGGCTCTTACAACTATTATAACATTCAATACATTATCTGTATCAAGCACATTTGCACACATGTTGCCACATTCATTTCTAAACATTTTCCACTTGAACCCTTGGTATAAGCTCCTCTTAAAAAAAAAAGCTCCTCTTTCCCCTCCTCCCTTATTTTAGATGGATCATTTTATTGGGTACTCATATACCTCTCCTCATGATCCATACATGCATCAATTGTATACAGACCTCATTTGCACACTTGTTGCCATCATCACTCTCAAAACATCCTCCCTCTACTTAGGCCCCCAGTACCACTTCCCCATATTTCCCTTCCTCTCTCCCCCCCATGAACCTTTAATAATTTACAAATTGCTATTTCATATCATACACTGTCCAATGTGTCCCTTCACTCACTTCCCTGCTGGCCATGCCCCAGAGAAGATGTTATATGAAGATCCTTGAATTTGGTTCTCCCTTTCTACTCCACCATCCCTCCGCCCTCCCAGCATCACCACTCCCATCACTCATCCTGAGGGAATATCTATCCTAAGTTCCCCATGTTTCTGACTCCATTGTACATCCCCTGTTCTAGTCAGGCTTGTCTGGTAGAACTGGGAGCATGATAGTGGGTGGGAGGAAGCATTTGAGAACTACAGGAAAGATGCATATTCCATTGTTACTGCACTGTACTTTAACTGGCTGATCGCCTCCCAGCAACCCTTTTGCAAGATGATTTTGCTTCAAAGGTGATACTTTTCAAATATAAAATAATTATTCCCAATTGTGTATATAATTGTGAATGCTATGGTAATTTGTTACATTATCACTGCTTAAAACTACATTAATAATTTTATTAAAACTACATTCAAAAATAAAGAAATTTGAATACTAAGTTTAAAATAACTGAAAGTAATATGTATTTTATATTGTAATATTTTGCATAATATGCATAAAATATTACCGTGAAATGAATACATTACAGTAATATACATAGCCCAAACTCTTTTTATGTTGACAGGTAATGCATTTAATGTTATTTGAATAAATTGTGTCATTAAATGGAAAAAATTACTATATAATGTTAGAAATCTATCAGTGTTTGTTTCTGTCTTCTCATGAACAAGCTTTGTGTCCCTGCAAATCCAGAATGGTAGTCATTAAAGAGGATTCGTGCACCCGTCATGCCTTTTTTCTTGAACTACATTTGTGTCAACCTCAAGGCCTACAGTGTTATAATTTAAAACATCATTATTTGTTTGTAGTATTAATTTTTTGAGAAATATATATTTAAATAAATTTATCATTCATATTGAACTCACAACTCTCTATACTGAATGAAGCATGATAGGAATGATAGCAATATTGTATGCCTCTGCTAGAATGTTCTCTAATGTTTTTGCCCTCAGGCTATGCAAAGGAACCACCAAAAGTAATGCTCTGTAAATATATGGACCATGCTAAAAACAATTATTGGGTTGTAACACTGAAGGGTTCTATAGGCAAAATATTGCACTGTGCTGCAAGCATCAGAAGAACATAGCAAAGAAGAGTCATTCTACCCAAAATAATCCATTGATATTTACCCATTTCAAGAGTTAGAATACCAACATATTGAGGCAAAAAGCCTAAGCTGCAATGAAAATGATGGCAAAGTTCAGAGTTCTATGAATTGACAGCATGTTAATTGGCATGTTTCAACAAATCGATGCAACACTAGATGCCCTCACATTTGGCTCCAACAGTATGATTTCAGCAGGTGTATATTAAGATGTAAATAAATCCATGAGAAGGCATATAGGGGCAGAGATATTAGGCAGCAAGATTCAATTTATTCTCTTCACTACCTGCAAACAAGAACCCAATTATTGGTACCAGGTGCTTAATGAAGATCACTCTGTAACTTAATCATGTCCATGGCCACTGTCAATTGTCCCTTCAAGGCTAGTGCTGCTTTGGAGATGAGTCCTAGAATGAACATCGTGGTAGGAGATGACAGCAGTCTCAACCACAGACCTCGGTAGTAACACAGGTGGTCACAGACAAAGATGTAACACCCCAGACAAGCAACATTGCCATGTTAGGCAGCTGTTCACCGTCTCCAAATCCGTGCTACAGTGGGGAGGAAAAAAGGAGCCATCAAGGGAAGCCATGATTAGGTTATTTTCCCTGGGTGCCGCCACAGCAAGGAGGCAGTCTTTGAGAACTCGCTTGCATCACTTAGCAGTGATGACAACAAAGCCAAATAGAAACTTTTGAAAGGCATTGTGAAAACTACGGAAGTTTGTGAAACTCCAGGGCAGGGGATTTTTTTCGGATTATTGACTCACCATTGGAAAGTAATATTTCAGGCATTTATTTCTATGAAAATCTAAAAAAAGACATCAAATTTAGCAAAGTGTGATAGATTTGTTGTGCCAGCATGACCGATGAAGATGGGTAGATTTGTTGTGCCAACATGGTCAGTGAACACATGTGTGGTTCATTGAAGGGCAGAAATATAAAAGCCTTGGTGAGCTTTGTCTTTCTCCCTTTTTCTCTTGGGTCTTTAGACCAGCCAGCTGCTTTGCTTATCCTGTGCCTCAATTTGCAAGCTATACTACCCATGGGACACCTAAACCATGGACTGTGTCACTGTAAGTTTAGGTTCCTTTAAACCCTGCTTTGCCATGCTTCTCTTGAGCTGGGGACTCAGACTCTGTCATCTGGCTTACTGTTGGTGCCCTGCCTGTGGCGAGATAGCCTGAATTGCTCTCCAGGGGACTGCCCAGTGGCCCTCAAGGCTAGAAGGACTGCCAGTGTGTTAGCTGCCTCATGCAAGTGAGTTGCACTGAGCCATTCATACTGCTTTATAGATTAGATAACTTTATTTTTTGTGTTAGATATCTCTCTATCATCTATCTATATAATCATTAGTGTCCAAGTTTTGTTTCTCTAAAGAACACTGTCTAACATATAAGGTTTCTTAGTGGGATAAATGAAGAAGAATTCACATAAAAGAATAGAAGAACAAAACAAGAAATTTAATATATAATCCTTATATTAAAAAACTCCAACTACTAGAAATTCCAATGTGAATAATAGAATAGCAGAAATAAAAAAAAATTCTGTAGAAGAAAACAGAAGGAGAATAAAAAGGGCAGAGGGAAGAACAGTGAATTAGAAGAAAAATACTTTGAGTTTACTCAGTTTGAAAAACAAGTTTTGGGGAAAAGAATAGGGCATAAAAGTTATATGGGACAACATGAAGAGAGAAAATATACACATAATAGGACTTCCAGAAAGCATATGATTTTCAGAAACTAATTTTTGAGAAATAGTCACATACAATTCCTCAAATATGAAAGAGGAGATTATCATCCAAGCTCAATGAGTTCCATGTAGGTTAAATCCTAAGAGAAACACCCAAAAATGTACCATAAGTGAACTCACCAGTTACAAAATTAAAGAAAGACTTTTGAGAGGAACAAGAGATAAGGAAAATGTCACTTACTAAGGAACAGCGATAGGAACAGGTGCCAATTTCTCACCAGCAACTATTCAGGCAACAAGGTAATATGGAAACATATACACAATCTTGAAACAAAATATCCGCCTTCCAGAAATAACATGTCCAGCAAAATCATCATTCCAAATTGCAGGTGAAGTAGGATTTTCCCAGCCAAACAGAAATTAAGGGAATTCAATTTACTAGACTAGCTTTGCAAGAAATATTAGAGTTCTCTAGAAAGAAAGCATGATACCTGCCCAACAATTCGAAGTGCTAACACTAGACAATAACCTGAATGGATACAATAAAAAAGTTACAATAAGATGTGGGAATGGACTACACAACTGTAGTTGACAATAACATGAAAGTAAGATGAAGCTGATTGAAATAGATAAGAGAACTTTCACATGTTAATAGAAATCTAAGTGATTTGGTAAAACATACTAACAAAAATGATAGCAATCCAGGAAAATATATTCCTAAAAAGAACTTGACTTTGAAAATCTAGATCACAAAAAGTAGTCATGAATTTCACCAGGAGGAGGGATTGGAGGGTAGAAAACTTTAACAAAAAGTTTGAAGTAAATTCTTTTTCATTGATATTTAATAGCAGCTAAAATGGATTAAATGTTCTGGTCAAGAAAAAAAATGATAGACTGGACTAAAACATGACATGTCTATATATAAGGGGCACAACTCTAGAACAGGGGCACAAATAGATTAAAGATGGAGGATACAAAGGTAACAGAAGTGGCAATATTAATATAAGGCAGTACATTGTAAGCCAAAATTTATTATGAGACAGGAGAAGATTCTACACACCACTTTTTCACAGTGAATGGAACAATTTAAAAAGGGAACAGACAGAAAAACAGAAGACTTGCATAAGTTTAACCATTTCTTATGCTTTGGATCTGTTGGAGGAGAGCCCAGTCCCTGGAGAAAACATGATGTCAGGTAAAGTAGAGAGTAGGTGAAGGAGAGGAAGACACTGAATGAGATGTGCTGACATGGTAGCTGCAACAGTGGATTCAGTCATGGGAACAATTGTGATGATGTCATATGACCTGGAAATGTTGTGTTGTGTTACGCATAGATAATCAACAACAACAACAACCAAACATGTCTTCAACTCTGCTACACAAGCAGAGTTGTGCATATACTGACATAGAATCCTGATAAGATTAGGCAAAAAATATACTTGACTCATGTAGGTGAAAGGTAAAAGTATTTTTGGAAAATTATTTTGAAGCAGTCTTTTTTTTATCTTTTAACAACAAGCTGTCTTCAATAGAAATCAGGTTACCAGAACCTGAGTAATGTGAGTCTTATCACAGATTTGAGAAGCAGTGGTGGTACAGTAGTTTAGATGGCTGCTCAGTGGAGGTAAAAAAAATGTGACCATGTGTACTCTTAAAGATTTACAGGCTTGAAAATCCTATTTTGGAATATCACTTTACTGCCTGATGCACATATTTCAATCACAGAGCTGACAGTAGAGGAAGTATCGGTTAACAATATTTGCTAATTATTTTTAAAGCAGAATTTCTATCTACCAGTGCTGCAAAACTAGTCTTGTTTTTGTAATTCAGGTTCTTTCTGGAGGCCTAGAATGATGTCAATAGAAATTGATGCAGTATCTGGTTGATACAAGTATGAATTTACTCCAAACAAAACAAGTTTAAGCATATTTCTGAGGTCAAGAATGGCTATAGAGAAGTTCTCCTAGTTATTATACTTGTCTTGGTGTCAAGTATAACAACTTCCTTAAGTTAAAATTCAATGCAAGCAGTGGTTTCAGAGAGAATCGGCTTTGCCATATAAATTCAAGGTACAGACATCAATTCAAAAGCTTATGGTAATAACTGTTCTTGGTGACCCCAATGGGATAATCTGGATAGATTTTCTTTAATGACACAGAATGATAATAGAGATAATGAAGACGTGTTTTAAAAAAACAAAAACTGCATTATTGAGAAAAGGCACGGAAAATTGTGATAAGGAATTTTATTTTCCATTACAACAATGTGATTTGTGTTGTTAAATCTGCTCTTTGAAGGATGTCTACAATGTCTCTGTAGTTGTTGATGTCAAAATATTTAGAATTCTTAAAGGAAGGGTTAAACTGGAAGCACTGTCTTCAAAAGTGTATAAACTCCAGAAGATAATACACATTGATAGATAGTAACATACATATAGATATACTGTATGGACACATGCAAAATGTAACATAGATTATCAAAAATAAAATGTCACTTCAATATTTAAAATTCAATATATTTAAAAACATTTTTAATATTATATTCTTGGTGGAAGCTCTGATACCATAGTGGTTACCTGTTAGGCTACTAAGCAAATATCCAGTGTTCAAAACCTCCATGTGCTCCATTGGGGAAAGCCTGGGACTTCTACTCCCATAAACAGTCTGAAGCTCACAGGGTCCATTTTACCCACTTGTAGAGAGTCCCTATGAGTTAGCTCCAACTGAATGGCAGAGATGGAAGGAGAGATTATAAAAATGAGTAGAGGGATTATAAACCCTATCAGAATCATCTTCATGCGGACAGAGACATTTATTCATGTCGGTGACAGTGTGAAGTGTGACGCTATCCAAGAATAAATGGTTCGGTGGTGGTGGTGGTGGTGGATGAGAAGTGGATACATTTAGAAAGAGGCTATGTAGAAAAGGAGCAATATTACAGCTTGATATTTTGCTTTAATAAAAATGTCTATCATTGTTTATTGATAATTTTCTAATTAGCTTATCTGCCTTTCCTGGCCAAAGTTCATGGTAAGAATGACCCAGCTCCAACCAATCATCTGAATTTCATGGTCAGTCCAGACTATCAAGACCATCCATGCTGAACTACCATCTCTGGCATTTTTGTTTGTTTCCCTGTGCTACTTTGCCATTTATTTCATTTTGTTTTATAGAGATTTTTCTATTTTCTATTTTTTCCTGGAGGTATTACAGAAAACTACATTAAGAGTTGTGTAAAAATCAATAGTTATTAGTCAGAAGTCACTTACCAGTAGAGAATTGTAATGTGGCTCCTTGTATTACTGATTTAAAAAAGAATCATTTTATTGGGGACTCCTGCAACTCATATCATACCCATACATCCGTCCATTGTATGTTAAGCACATTTGTACATTTGCTGCCCTCATCATTCTCAAAACATTTGCTTTCTACTTAAGTCTTTGGTATCAGCTCCTCATTTTTCCCCCTCCCCACTCGCTCTCTCAGGATTCCTTGATAATTTATATATTTTTATATTTTATTATATCTTCCACTTTGCATTGTCTCCCTTCCCCCTCTTCTGTGTTGTTCATTCCTTAGAGTGGAGGTTATTTGTATATCTTTTATAATTGGTTCCTCCTTCCTAACCCACCTTCCCTCCAGCCTCCTGGTATTGCTACTCTCACTACTGGCCCTGAAGGAATCATCTGTCCTGAATTCTCTAGGTTTCCGGTTCCTATCTGTACCATTGTACATCCTCTAGTTTAGCCTGACTTATAAGGTAGAACTGGATTCATGATAATGCGATGTGTGTGGAAGGGGGATTTTTAAGAGCTAGAGGAGATTTATGTTTCATCATTGCTGCACCTCACCCTGAATGGCTCCTCTTCTCCCCATGACCCTTCTGTAAGAGGATGTCCTGTTACCTACAGGTAGAGTTTGGGTCACCAATCTGTACTCCCCCTCATTTACAATGATATAATTTTAAGTCTTTGATACATGATACCGGAACTCTTCGACACCTTGTGGTAACACAGGATGATGTGCTTCTTCTTTATGGGCTTTGCTGCTTCAGAGCTAGATGGCTGCTTGTTTACCTTCAAGCCTTTAAGACCCCACCTTTCTTCACCACTTTTGATTATGCACACATTTGTCTTCAGACATTGTGTTGGAAAGGTGAGTGTCATACAAAGTCAATTTAATGGAACAAAGTGTTCGTCCATTGGGGAAGTACTTGAGTGGAGGCCCAATGTCTATCTGTTGCCTTACTACTGACCCTATAAATATCTGCATGTAAATCAATTAGCCTGTTATAATATATAAATATACTTACCTTTGTACATGCCAAATCTTAACAGATTTAGCTATTTTTGTTGTCATTATTGTTTTCACAATCTCCAGCCTATTGATAAAGTTGAGAGTTTCATACACTTTTCAATTTTATTTTCAAATTTGCTTACATTTTCTAAGATTTCTAGATAATATCTAACCATTTTTATTTCAATTTTTTGTTTAAACATGTAACAGTTTTTACTACAAACTGGTTAAGGAATATTACTATCTCATTATTCCTGCCACTAAACTCGTCTTGTTTTATGTAATTCATTGTCATTTGGATTTTATCTTCTTTATCACCTAGCCATGATCTCTGGTTGCCATTAATTAGGCACCTTGATGCAGGAGAAAATTGGAAAGTCTGCTTTAATTAATTGGGAATGCTAATGGTTATGTTTCCTTTGTCTTATAGAACTATATACCACAATTGAAAAGACAGCAACAAGTGTCACAGCAAAGGGGTCCCAACAGCATAGATAAATTCTGCTGCTAACCAGAGCTAACCACCAGCATCTCCCTGGGGGAAAAGACCTGGTAACCTGTCACTGTGTTTCCAATTAATTCAGTGGCACACAAAATTTCAATATCACAACATTCAATAATTGTTTCTTTACTCCTAGTGTGCATCTTCTCTTCACCAAACTGACATAAGCCTACACATGGTAGCCTACACATGCAAAATATCTATGGGAACCAAATAAATTAAACTCAAATATTTTATGTCACAAAAGGTCAGCATTCAAAATTAGATAATTTTGAAAAAAAAAGCAATCTTTCTAGCAAACCACTACCTATTTTGCCTTAGCATATGAGAAGGCTACACTTGCAAACCTCCTTTTTATAATTGTTATCACATTTGTCATAGTAACAATATTTTACCAAATTATATAATTTATGGGCACCTGACAAATTTAAGAAAAGTATTGTTTAACCAAAGAACATAAAAAGAAGTAAAAATCCAATCATTAATTTCTATTTCCTGTACTTTAGTGCAAACATATCTAAACACCTAATAATTCTACATTAGAATTCTACATGTAGAATTCTACATTTATTTTGAGACTATCCTTCTTGCCCTCAAATTTAAGATGCATTATAAAAGATATGTATCAAGGTTTGTGATCTCTTGCTAATCTCTATTATTTGCTTAGCCTACAAGCCTACTTAGATCTTTCACTATATGTTATATTGTAGTCTCCTAAATCTATTATTTTTTAAATTGATTATTTTTAAATTGATATGATTTTAAATGTCTTGAAAAATATAGCTTATGTGAACTGTGAATTCCTAAAAGATACTGTGTTAGTCCGGGTAGACTAGAAGAACAAATTTCATAGACACACATATGGATATAAGGAAAATGGATATACAAGAAGAATGGGATATTGAGAAAGCATCCCAGCCCAGTACAGTTCAAAGTCATAAGTCCGATATTAGCCCATATGCCCGATATCAGTCTATAAAGTCTCCTTCCGACTCACAAAGTCAGAAGCTAGTGGGTACAGAGTCCCAGCGCAGACAGGGGTCTCCCCATGGCTCCTAGCTTCCAGGGCTCAGGGTCAATCAACAGCGTTCCATGGTGGCAGAAGCAACTCATTGCGGGCAGGGCTCCCCTCAAGGCCTCTCCAGCTTCAGAGGTCTGGTTCCTTCAGGGCAAGATGGTGTGGCTTCTCCTCCGGCTTCTGCAGCAGCTCAGACACTGCCATCTTGTCTTGTCCGTAATTCCTTGTCTCTGAGACTAACTTCCAACAACTAGAGAGATAGCTTCTCATCTCCATGAGGGAAATATCACAAGACTTCCTAGACACAGCAGGAGAAAGCCATGCCCACACAGAGATCTCATTGGCTATCTCCAGATTAACAGGCTAGACTCCACCCCTACATCTCAATCATGAAATTAACACAAGCACATGACTGCCACAGATACTGTTTTCACAAAAGTTAAATGCAAGTCAATTTTAATATATTATTTTAAAAGTTGACCTTAGATATAAAATCTTAATTGCAAAATATCTTCAAATTATAATTTTGTTCTTATATTTGCATATTTCTCTCAAATAGGTGTACATTTATAGTTAATTACACTGCTTGTAGTATAATATTCTATACACTGTCTTTGTTTACCTGAACTATTACATTGTAAAAGAAAATTAGTTAGAAAAGTCACTTTGCCTGAAGAAATACAATTTGTAGGGCAGTGGGAGTTCAAGATTGACACTACTAAAAGAGCAGGCAAGCAAAACATTAAAGAATACTTCTTGTCAAATGTTCCTTGAAAATAAACTCTATAGGATACATGGGAATGTAGTTAAACAAAGAGATGCTAAGGGTAATTTAGCAGACTCTTTGAAGAAATGAGAAGCAGGCCCCATACTTGCTTTGTCAATTGTGTGGAAGAACATTTCACTAGATCCCCTGCTGCAAATAAAACTATTTAATTACATTTGAGAAAAAGAGAAAAAGTTCTTCCTTTGAAGTTTCAGATTTACCATTTGTTTAGAAGGCTAAAATTTAAGACAGTTGTAGAATATAAAATAGGCAAACATTTTTGAAACATAACAAGGTAGTTGAAAATTAACTTCACTTGGAAAAAATACTACAAAGTAATGAAATAATGAAAGTCAACAAACTAGACAGGTGAAAATAGTTGAAATGGAAAGTGCTTTGCTACTAATATATACACAATAAAATAAATAAATAGTACAAGCAAAGAATAAGGGAGACATACTATGGAAACTATTTAAAATGAAACTAATAAAATATCATCAATTTTAATTCATCCATACACCTTCACAACTAGTTCGATAAGCTTAGGAAACCACTTAATATATGACTTACATGTTCCAACCTTATGATATTATCATTTGGTTATAAATTAAAATTTATTCCAATTGTTGAAGTAACTACATTTTATATTCATCATTATATCTCAGGCTTTTATGCTTGTAACACTATAATTTCTAGCTCAAATAGAGTTTTTTGTAAGAAAAATCAAAAAGTATTTCTACAAAATCTTTTTTTTTTTTTTTTGCGGGAGGGCATCACTGACTCTAGTAGTCGTGGGCACTACCCAGTGCTGCTCCTGAGAGCCACTGCTGGATTTGAACCACCAAGCCCGCGGGTTGCAGTCCTGCACTCAACCACTTATGCCACTGGGACTCAGCCCACTACAAAATCTTATGACTAGCATTTTAATTAAAATATTTTAGTTAAATTTATTAAAATTTTATTAAAATTAGTATTTCAGTTAAAAAACCCTTTATTAAACAAAATTAATGAAATATGAATATATTTCTTGACATAACTTCCATCTATGCCTGTACACTTGTGAAGAAAAGGTTTCTGTCTGTCTAACCCATCCTCTTAAGTTTCAGAGTTCTTTGATTTACATCATGTCAAGAAACTCATCTTAAGTTCCCGTGTTCGTTGGGCTTTGGGAACCAAATAAATGCTGAAGTGATACTCACCCCTGCTTCTTTTCTTCTTTTTCTTCAATACTGAACTGCCAACTATTCCTTGGAAAATTCAGAAGTGATCTCACCTTCAGGAGCTCTTGTTCCTGCGGTTCCATCCAAAATGATCTTTTGTGCGTGTCCAAGATTATTCCCCTCACATTCTTTACACATCTCATACAAAACCTTATAGCCAATGAGCTAATTTTGACTATCTCAAATCTCGATTGTCTTTCCTTATACCTCTCTGCTTTATTTATTTAGCCAACTATCATTGAGCATAATATGTATTTTAATTGCTTACAATTAACTTTGTTGCCAAGAAAAAACTTGTGGTGATCTACCTCCTACTCTATAACAAGATCTTTAAAGAATGCCTGACACTCCACCGCTCTCAGCAATTAATGAATGAACAGATGTGTAGTGAAGAAGGGAGCAGGGGCGTTGTGTGAAAAGGCTTAAGACCAAAGAATGCTAAAAATGTTTAGATTGACATCAGATAAAGTGGGGCGGGGACAAACTGGCAATATGACAGTTTCCTACTTTTGCCAACTCTAGCTTTGCAATATTTCTCTCTGGTGGAAAATGTAGGGATTACACTCAGATGCTTCTTCTGTCCAATAATCTGGTCATTTCAGAGTCATATAGTCATGATTGGGCAGGCCTTAGATATTGGCAAACTCTGAGTCTTCTTATCACACATGGCAGCACATTTTCTTCTGCCATTCAAACTCAACACTGCCTTATGTTCCCGATTGAATAAGCATGCATCTCATTTTTAAAAGTAGCCTAACAAACCATATCTGATTCTTTATCTTGATTTTTTTTTTTTTTGTACTTAGGACCTGATTGATGTGGTCAATGAGTTCTTGGCTACTGTGGCAGTCATGTGCTTATGTTAATTTTATAATTGAAATGTAGGAATGGAGTCTGGCCTGTTAATTGGGAGAAAGCCATTGAGTAGCTGATGAGGCCTCTCTGTGGGCTTGGCTTTCACCTGAGACTCCTGGGAAATCTTGCTGTATTTCCCTCCTGAGGATGGGAAGCTATCTTCCCCAGTTGTTGGGAGTTAGTTTCAGAGACGATTAATTATGGAAAAGACAAGATGCAGCCTCCGAGAAGGTGGAGAAGCCAGCGTCGAGACCACACGGCTTTGCCCTGATGAAGACAGGAGTGGCATGCTGTTGATGGACTTGAGCCCTGGAAGCGAGGAGCCCTGGGGAGACCCCTGCCAGCGCCAGAATTCTGCACCCACTGACCTGTGACTTCCTGAATTGGAAGCAGACTTTATAGACTGACTTCGGGCATATGGATTAATACTGGACTTATGTCTTTGCACTGAACTGGATTGGGATGCCTTCTTAGGGTCATATATATATTTTTTTGTATATAAACCCTTTCCTTATACCTATATGCGTGTCTCTGAAATTTGTTCCTCTAGTCTATCCGGACTAACACAGCTACTATCAGCAAGCTTGGCATTTCAAATCCATAATGACATTCATTGGAAAATCGTTACATAAGAGACTAGAATCTGAATATACACTTTTGTACAAATAATTATAATTTAAAAGATCAGTCAATATTATTTAGTAGAAAACTTGTAGTTGGAATTAAAAAAATAAAGAACTAGAGAAAAGAGAGGAAGTGGAGCTTATGCTGGAGGGGTTCAAGTAGATAATGTAGATGAATGTGGCAACATGTGTACAAATATGCTTAATACAAACAATGTATTAAATGCTGTAAAGAGCCCCCAAAAATCGATATTAAAAAGTAAATAAAGATTTGCATTATAAAAAAGAAAACTCTTTACTTCATCTTAATATATGTAGAAAAATATATTTGATAAAACTAAGCATTCATTATAAAACCATTTCAGTATTGTGGGCATGCTTATGCAGATAATATGTATATAGAATCTATCTTAAACATGAAACTATGTTTTCAAGAATGAAAGAAGATTTAATAAATACATAAACTGCAGCAAAAGGGTTATAACTTATATATAATCCCCTTCTTGGACTGACATAATCCATAAATTACTGTGATGATGACATTGAAATTGACATTTAAAATATGTTATCATATAATGCCTCTTTTCTTCTATCATCTAAAGAACACATTGCTCATTATACCTACATTCAGATATTTATATATTCTGTATGTATACACATTACTTTAAACATAAGTATAAAATGTTTATAACATTTATTTCTGCATGTTGATTTACAGATGTCTCAATTATTTTTTGTTAGTTTATAAATACCACATCTATATTGACACTATATCTATTGGGTATATACTTTAGAGTAGGTGTTGTGTTAGTCTGGGTAGACTAGAGAAACAAATCCATAGAAATTCATATGTGAATAAGAAAGAGATCTCTATGTGAGAACAATTGAATATTGTTCAACCCATAAGTCAAATATTAGTCCATATGTCCAAGACCAATCTTAAAAGTTATCTTCAGACTCATGAAACACAGGCAATGATTCCAAATGCGGGACAATCACAGGCTAGTGGGGGTAGAAAGTCTTTGGATTCAGTGGTGTTGTCAGCATCTCTGTGCTGGCAGGGGACTCTATCTGGCTTCTCCAACTTCAAAGGATTGGTTGCATGAGGGTAGATCCTTGTGACTTCTCCAGCTCAGGACACTAGCGTCGTTCCATACGACATTCCAACTTCAATGTCTCAGGGAATGAGCAGAGAGACAGAAGTTTCTTTTGCCTCCAAGAAAAAAATACAGAATTTCTCAGAATTCTCAGGAGAAGGTCATGCCCACACATAGGACAGAGTCTCACTATTCAATTGTTCTCTGCTAAGCCAGAAAATGCACACCATTGAAAAAAAAGAAAAAGAAAACATGTTATAACATAAATGGAAATTGTTTTCTTATACAAAATAATAAATATAACTTGTGTTTTGCTTGTTACTATTAAGACAATCATCCAAATAATCTGTTTGAATTCATCTTGCTGAATTATATTAAAATATTTTGATTTTGTAGAAGATAAACTGGTATAGCTTTTAAAATGTGGATAGGCTTCAGGCTAAGATTAACTAAATTATAAGCTAGAAATTAGAAAGAATATTTATGCTCTCCTATTTCATTTAAATCCATTAGATAGCAATTGTTTGTTGGGTCATAAAAATAACTTAAAATATCTAATGCTACCTATCAAATGAAAAACTTGTTTTTAAATTAGAAAAAATTATTACCAAGACATAAAAAAAATCAGAGGCAATACAGATATAAAGCATAAGGGAACTATTCCAATTCTTAAAATCACATGTCTTCTTTTAATTCTCTTATTATTCAAATAGTCCACTGAATGAGAAACAGATTCATGGCATTGTCACGAAGCAAAAGTTAGAGCAACTCAGAGTGGAGTTGAAGAATGGCATGACTGAATCATTAGTGTATGATTAGTGTATAATCAGTGAGTTCTCCAGAAAAGGACATAATCCCCAAGCATTGGCCTGAATTATGCATCTATGCTAAAATATATAGACAATCTGGGGCTGAGCCCCGATACCGTAGTGGTTGTGCGCGGGACTGCGGCCCACTGAGATGGAGGTTCAATTCCAGCAGTGGGACTGGGCCTCCTACTCCCACCACCGGAGAACAGTGAAGCCCCCCCCCAAAAAAAAATATATAGACAATCTATTAAGTCTGTCTTGAAATAAGACACTTTTGATAGATACTAACATAGACACAAATAGCACATATTAAAAGTAATGCTGATTTTCTCTGCCCTTCTTAACCATGAAATCTTTCTGAGTATATGTGTGTGTGCCAATCTTATCTATTAACTATCAAAATATCTATAATCTATACAGTGCACTTTAGAAAGTAATAAACTGACAGAAACTGAAAACTACATAGCGGTTCTCCTTAAAAGGAAAAAGGAAAACAAAACATCTACTACTATTATTTTGCTCTTGTGAAGCATATTTGAATGTTCAGTGTGATGTTTGTGTACCAGCCTGAAAAAATAAAGGTGTGTTTTATGTACCCTATGCTGATTCTATGTCTGTCATTATTATTACTAATAAAATTAACTGTTGGAATCCTTTATTATTACACCTTTATTTTAAGTATATACAAATAGTAATTTGTCATTTAGGAAGCACATTTTCTTATATTCACTTACCTGTTTATCTATAGAATTCATTTATTAATCTGGGTAATTTATTTCAGTTTTTTATTCATAAATTGATATTGTTTTATTTGATATTCTCTCTCATTATGTTGTTTTTATTGATATTAAAATATGAGATGGTATTATGTTTAGTCCTATTTTGTTTTTCAAATATTTCTTTAGTCTCTATTTCTGCTTCTTCTACAGGTTTTCTTCTCCTATATTTCACTTAAGTTGGATGGTATTACATTGTCCTCCTGCTTTTCAGTGCTGTTATTTTTATTTATTTATTTATTTATTTATTTATTGGTCACTCATTTTTCCCCCTCGTTCTCTAGATTGGGTTGGGAAACATTTAATGACTGATTTTTAAGTTTTATTCTTGACAGCTTTAATTTTGCTTTCCTCGCCTTGAGTATTACCGTTTTTGTTGTAAAACTTATGTCATCAATTGCAACCAAAGTGATTTTTTTGAAAGTTTATTGTATTAATGATGGATTTTCCAATGTCAGCAGAATAAACTGAAACCTACTTGATTAATTCATGACAGATTTTAACTGTATTTTTCTTTCTTCAATTCATTTCTATTTTGTTTCTTATGCACTTGCAAACTAACTTTTGCCATTCCAAATAATACATGTTATAATTTCTTCTGTCTCTCAGACCAGCCTTCATGTCAGAATGTCTCTCTCTGGTCACTTATTATACAACTGCACTTCCTTGTTGCAGTCCCAGAGTATTTATGTTATAATTGGTAGTATTCTAATCTATGTACTAACAAAAAGTTTCTTGTAGGAGTTATTTTTTCTTCCTCATGATATTCTTAAATGTATCACATTAAACCATATTTTCTATACAACCAGGTTATCTTATAGGAATAAGAATATAGCATATGTAATTTAAAACAAATTCTATGTATTTTGATGAGATTCCAGGTTAAATTATTTAAATATTCCTTAAATATATGCTAGTCAACAATATTGTCAAAGTGGGCATTTCTATAACATTTGATATAATTTTGAAGTATTTTCTTAAAGTTGAGTGGTTTATAAAATATATTTTGAAGAAAACAAAAGTCAATTGCTTTATAGGCAATGTCTTGAGATAATTATTTACAGTCGAATTATATATTCTCCAGCAGTGATTCCAAAGATGCTATTCATATCAAACATTATTTCTATGAAATAAAACAGAACTGGACTGAGTCCCGGTGGCGTAAATAGTTGAGTATACGGTACTACAGTCTGCGGGCTTGGCGGTTCAAATCCAGCGGCAGCTCTCAGGAGCGGCACTGGGTGGCGCCCATGACCACCAGAGGCAGAGATGCCCTCCCCCCCCACCCCCCCAAAAAAAGAGCCCAAAAACACTTCACATCTAAAAATTAATGCAATTCTGTGATAAGATTATTTCAGAATTACTCGTGGGATCATCAACGTTGACTGCTAAGCAGTTAAAGTCTTAGAAACACACAGAGGGGTAACTCGGAAGCGGCAGTTACTTAATGGTAGTGAGTTTGTTGGGAGTGCTTATGCCTGGTCCAAGATAACATTATGTGACCTGCCAGGGGATGACTTCATTTATTAAAAGGAATGATATTCTGGTCTCCATAAATATCTCTTCATACAAATAAGAAATAGCTATCCATAAAGTAAGCGATTTTTATGGGACATTCTAACTTATTCTTTGAATTTAATTCAAAATACCAATTCTCTTCATATTGTACTCATGAGACTTTATGGCACATTACCAATAAGTTGATGGCTTGAAACAAGAAATATTTACCCTCTTACAGTTCACCAAAAACCGAACTCGCTGCTGTCAAATCGATGCAAACTCATAGACTGATGAAAGGAGAGGATACAACTATGCTATCAGCTCCCCAGACTGTAACTCTTCACGGGAATAAACGTCCCTTCTTTTTTCCCTTGAAATGACAGGTGATTTTTGACTTACTGACCTTGCGATTAGTAGCCCAATGCATAACCAGGATGCCACCATGGCCCCTTTTAACAGTACAGGAGGCCATACATTTGCTTTCAAGAAGTTGGTGGTGCCAAAAGCCATGCAGGGATTCTAGCAGAGAATCTATTCTTTGCTTTTTGACAGGTAGCAGTAAGTTTGGTTTGGTCAGCGACTGCATTGATATTCGTGGAACAGGGGTAACATCACGCTAATCTTTACCTGTCTCTTCACATTACCGCCTCCTTTATTTGTTGTCGGTCAGAAATTCCTCCTTTCATTCCTTATAAAGGACACAGGTAATGACATTTAGGGTTTATTTGGATGATCCAGATTAAGTACCTCTTCTCAAGATCCTTTAACCGTATCACACTATGTACAATGTAAGGTCATGTGAACATATTTGTGTGGATTAGGGGATAGTATTTCTTTGTAAAGAGTATTTTCTTGTCTACCCTATTCTTTAATGTCCACTTTCTCTAAAAATACCTAGAATGAGTTATTTCATTCTGAAGTGCATTGTATTATCAATACTGGTAGACTGAAAGCTCAGGAAATGAAGTAGTCTTAGAATATTAAATCTCTTAGTTATTATATAATAATTATTATATTTAATGTTATTACATATTAATCAAAATATAACTGTAAATGTCTAAAATTTGAGTTAAATTAGATTATATATCAATATGAAGATATAATATGTGTGGAACATTTTGGAACCATTGCTATTATTTGGGTGGGAAGTTAAAAAATAGGGTAATCAGAATCTATTAAAAGATATTCAATCTGTTGAGAGAAAGCATAAATCATATTGTGAATATATCCTCTCACTGGAATGAGTGGAAAGTAGGAGGAGAGCTCGTGCCAAACACATTTGGTTGGATGTTAATTTTCTAAGTATGCTGGGAAAGAGTGAATGGTAACTTGATCTAAAACAGAAGTGATTCCATTAATTGTAATGAAATATGACTTACTCAATACAACCTACATCAACAACAGCAACAAAATGACAAAAAATGAAAAAAAAGTGAAAGATAAAAGATACTGCAGTCACACAAGGGAACACCTTTTGTTTCTGAATTTTAAGAAAGTCTCAAACAACAGAATAAAGTGAAATTTTAACACAGGAATACACAAATGAGATCATGGACATTTGTCTCTTGATTTTTTTGTAAGTAAAACATCATTGGCACACAATCATATGGATTAGTTTCTATATTATGGGCTGACTCCCAGCTATAGAGGAGGAGTTGAGAAGTTGCAATAGTGATTATATGTCATGTAAAAAATATCACTATAGTTAAAAAAAATTACCCTAGCTACCTTGACTGAAAATGTTAAGGATAAAATAACCAAATTTCCCAAAGTAAAATAAATGAATATCTTGAAATGTTTTGATTTTTCTCTTTAAATTGCACATTATAATCTTTAAAAGTCTGAGCATTTCAGTTTTACTTCAATTAAAGGAATTTTGGAAAGTGAATAAATAGTAAAACAAACAATTTTAATCTGAGTCCTATGGTACTTTTAGTGACTTTTTATCAAAGACAATGGATTGAAATAACAGTAATTGGGGTTTATTTCTCAAACTCTGACTTTTACACAGAATTTTCAATTAAGTCAAAATTATGCTTCATTTTCATATTATTAGTTGAAAGTTTTAATGGTAAAAATTGATCAAGCAACACTTTAAAACTGTACTAGTGATTAGCAATGTAACATGACATTAATTGAGCCTCACAAAGTGCTTCAGAAATTTATAAAGTTTTAGGAAATACATTAAGCTACATGAATAATGAAAGATGTGGGAGTACAGGGGAATTTTTTTGCAATAATTTAAATTTTCATTTAATTGTCTAAGAGACATTTTTCTCTCTTAATCAAATGGAATGGCAGAATTAATTACATCAAAGCAAAACAAAAGGGGAAATATTAATATAATTTATAAATACTGAAATATAAAACATATATATAAAATTTAAAGCAATAATTCTTCCCACTGTTCTATTAGCTTTGAACATCACATTTATTTTTTGGTTCCCTTATCCATTGGTTTGATAAATTTATCTTTTTTAAATCATTAGTTTTGTCAGATTCTAAAGTAATAGCAAAAAAATTTATAAAGCATTTTTTTGAAATATGAAAAAAATCTATGAATTCTGCATGTAATATAGCATTGCATTTCAAAGAGAAATAATAAAACAAAACCTCATGTGTATACCCTCTCTTAAGAATGAAGACAGGTTTCAAATATGTCCCTTATGGATCTATCCACTTCCTGATTCCATATTTAACAACTACTTGGATTTGGGGAGAAATATCCCTAGACATCTTCTCAAAGATTTACTTGTAGTACTATTATTTTTCTTTATGCCTCAAGTTGAGTCATTCCAACTCATATAACCTTATGTACAGCAGAAAAAAACACTGTGCAGATAAGTGCCCTCCTCATGATTCTCGTTGTGTTTAAGATTATGATGGCATCAACTTTATCCACTCATTTCATTGAGGGTATTATTTTTCAGTGATTTTCTACTTTACCGATCCAGGATTGGTGCCATTTGACAACATGATGAAAATAAGTGAACTGAAGCCTTGTCGCCCTCTCTTCAAAAGAACATTCTGGCTATATTTGGTTCATGATATATATTTTTGTTCTTAGAGTCCACTGTGCTTCAATACACTTTTCAACACTGTAATTCAAAATTCAGCTGTGGTCTTTCTTATTTATTTTTAGTTTTCACATGCATATGAGTTGATAGAAAATCCCATAGATTGGGCCATGCAACTCAATCCTTGTGTCAGGCAGGGTTCTCGTAGAGAAATAAAATCAGGACATTAGTAATTCTTTTTATATATTTATATATAGAGAAAGGTATATAAGATAAGAAAGAAACGGTTAACTATCTATAAAGCAGTACAGATTGCTCGGTGCCACTCACTTGTGTGAGGCAGCTAGAAGACTGTCAGTTCTTCAAGTCTTGAGGGCCGCTGAGTAGTCCTCTGTAGAGCAATTCAGGCTATCTGGTCACAGGCAGCAAATAGCAGATCAGGTCACCAACAGTCAGCCAGATGACAGAGTCCAACAGTCCCCAGCTCAAGGGATGTATATCCTAGGAGCGGAATGAAGAAGAGCTTGAAGGAGCCTCAACTCACAGCTCCACAGTCCACAATTAGGTGTCCCATGGGTAGTGTTGCTTGGAGGTCAAGGCACAAGACGACCAAAGCAGCTGTCTGGTCCGAAGATCCAAAAGCAAAAGAGAGAGAGGAGAGGGTGGAACTCGCTGAACCCTTCCTATCTCTGCCCTTCAATTCATCCCATGTGTTCATGGGCCGTGCCATCACAACAGACCCACCAATCTTCTGTGGCCGTGTTGGCATAACATACCTACCCAACACAATCCACCCCTTGCCAACATGGCACCTGTACACAATTTTTTACCCATATAGAGTTTCCAGAAATCAATGAAATCAAACTTATACTTAACATCAAGAGTCTATCATACATACAAATGAGAACACACTGATTCCAATTGTAGCTAATATATCACACATAAACAAGGAAAAGATTCAATAAGCTTATAAACAGAAAATAAATGAACAATCACAAACCTCACTTCTGCGATTGATCACGTGGTCGTAATTGGTTGGTAGAACTACCTTCTTCTACTATCCATTCTGTATTATCTTTGCCCTCAGCAATCACTTCAGCTGGTTGTGGTTTTTACCCTGGTGGGGTGACCCAGACCTTCATTCCTGAGGTGTCTAGGTCACTAGATGTCCTGTCATGATGGGGTTGCTATAATTTACCATTAACTTTTTTCACAGTGCATGGTAGCACTAAGAGTCAGCCTATGGGATCTCTTGGATTCCAGATATATTCCGCTTTACCCCCATTATGTAATACCAGTCCAATTTCTTTTTGATAATCTAGGTCAATCATACCAATCAGTACAGTGACACCCTTCCTGATCTGTTGATCCAAAGGCATGAGAAGCCCAAGGACCTCCTGTCCCAAAGAACATAGGGTTGCTGGGACAGGAAGCAACAATGCTGCAAGTGGGTCAAAGGAGTAATAGTGAGTGGTGTCACTCCAGTTTCCACCCCTTGGTTCCTGGACTCATGAATCCTGGCTATTGGAGACACAGCACCATATATTGGCCACTGGTTTAAAGGATATACAGCTTCCTGGAGAACACTGCCCCAGCCTCACAAGTTGTTGCCACGTAGTTTGCGTTGTAGTTGTGTCTTCAGGATCCCATTCCATCATTCTATCAAGCCAGCTGCTTCAGGATGATGAAGAACATGATATGACCAGTGGATTCAATGGGCATAGGCCCATTGCCACACTGAATTTGCTGTAAAGTGAGTTCCTTGATCTGAAGCAATGTTATGTGGTATGCAATGCCAGTGAATGAGGCATTCTGTAAGTCCATGAGTGGTGGTTTGGGCAGAAGCATTGCATGCAGGGAAGGCAAATCCATATCCAGAAACTCAGACTGATCTAATATTATGTTTCTTGCACCAGTATCCCACACCCTCAGTAACCATTCCCAGGGATACTCCCTAGGCTTTTGCTTGTATGTATTTGAAAGCTCGAACAGTTCTTTGTGAGTATAGCATACTTCTTCCTGAGTAATCACCTCGGCCTCACCCTTAAGAGCTTTCCTTGCCTTAATTTTAGTTATAGGTCTAGCAGAAACTATCAATAGTGAGGGTGTTTCCTGGGTGTTCTCAGCCCTATCTTGTAATTCATCTCCCTCAGGCAATGGTAGAGATGCAGCACCACCTGGCATTTTACCTTGAGTAGGTTGGTTGATCTGCTCAGGTTTGGGTTGTTTTGCTGATAGTAGACTACTATCTTCAGCTGGGAGGGGTAGATCTATTGACTGGGCTGGTTCAATTGTTTCTAATGGTGGCATAATATCCTCTTCTTCTGGATCATCACCCCATATATTCCCATCCCATGTTTCAGGGTCCCAATATTTTCCTATCAATGCCCTCACTTTGGCTTCCTACACTGCTCTAGATCTGCCGTTCAGCTGACGTAATTCAGCCACTCTCATAATGAGACTTCGGACCTGATTCTCAGCAATGCCGGCTCTTTTACTACAGCCAAGAACGCTCTCCTTTGTAGCACAGGCTGATGTCTTCAAGTCCATGAAGCGTGCTTCTGAGGCCCTGAGTCAATCCCTCTCCTTACTCACATAATCCATTGTAAGGAGGACCAGCCAACCAGCTTCCTTATACTTGGCATCTTGACAAAACTGCTGGAATATATCAAACATATGTTCTCCCATAGCCTCTCCTGTAACCAGCACCCCATCCATTGGTGCTCCTACTTTAGGTATTAGCTTTGCTATTTCACACCATGGACTAGTAGGATTGACAACATTACTCATGGTTTTAGGTCTAGAATTAGCATTACCAATGCTCTTAAGACTAATCAGATTGGAGAACCAATCAAGGAAACCCATATTTATGATTTTATTTCTCTAGAAGCACTTCTGGTACCACTTGTGTCAGGCAGGATTCTCTTAGGGAAATAAAATCAGGATACTAGTAATTATTTTTATATATTTATATATAGAGAAAGGTATATAAGATAAGAAAGAAACAGTTAACTATCTATAAAGTGGTACAGATTGCTCGGTGCAACTCACTTGTGTGAGGCAGCTAGAAGATTGGCAGGCCTTCAAGTCTTGAGGGCCGCTGAGTAGTCCTCTGTAGAGCAATTCAGGCTATCTGGTCACAGGCAGCAAACAGCAGAGCAGATCACCAACAGTTAGCCAGATGACAGAGTCCAACAGTCCCCAGCTCAAGAGATGTATATCCCAGGAGCATGGCAAAGTAGGGCTTGAAGGCACCTCAACTCACAGCTCCACAGTCCACAATTAGGTGTCCCATGAGCAGTGTTGCTTGGAGGTCGAGGAACAGAACGAACAAGCAGCTCTCTGGTCTGAAGGTCCGAAAGCAAGAGAGAGGGCCGAACTCTCTTAGCCCTTGCTATCTCTGCCCTTCTATTCATCCCATGTGTTCATTGGCCGTGTCATCACAACAGACCCACCAATCTTCTGTGGCCATGTTGGCATAACAAATCTACCCATCACAGTCCTCAAAGTGACATCTTCTCTTCAACTTTTTAAAGAGCTTTTGTGCAGCAGATTTACTTAATTCAATAATAGATGCTTTGATATTTTGACCGCCACTTCCTTGAGCACTGATTTTGAATACAAGCAAATTAGATGCAAGACTGAGATAGCTTTACTGTTTTCTCCTTTTATTCAGATGCTGTTCTTTAGATCAATTGTAAGAATTTTGATTTTCTTTACGTTCAGTCGAATTCCACACTGAAGGAAACAGTCTTTTCTTTTCATTAGCATGTGCTTCATAACAACTAAGTAGGTTTTGTTATCTGTATAATGCTAGTTGTTAATAAGGCTTTTTCTTATCCTAATGTTTCATTCTTCCTCGCATACTGCAGCTCCTAAGCTTATTTGCTGAGTGTACAGTTTGAATTAAGTTTGGTGAAAATATACAAATGTGGCGCATACATTTCCTTATTCTTAACCCTACATCATTTCTCTGTTTTGTTAGGGTACTGTTCTTTTTGAAAATGTCCTCTTGGTCTCAGTACATGAGAATGATGAAGTGGTCTGGAATCCCCAACTTCTTAATATGATTCACCGTTTGTTATCATGAACACACTCAAATGCCTTTCCAAGTCAATTAAACATAACTAAATGCATATCCGGTATTCTCTATTTTTAGTCATAAGACATCTGATGTCATCAATGGGATTCCCTCATTCTACACTTTATACTGAGCCCAGTTGAATTCCTGACAGTTACTGATACTACAGCTGCAAACTTGTTGCATTGTATTCTGCAAAAATTTACTTGTATATTATATTACTGATATTGTTCTATAATTTCTAGATTCTGTCAGGCCACCTGTATTTGAAATGGGCATGGATGTAGATCCAAGGGTGACTAAATAGCTGTCTTCCAAGTATCTTGGCCTAGACAAATCAGTACTTTACTTCTTGGAACATTTCAATTGGTATTCAATTGGAACCTTGTGTGTCATTATTGCCTACAGTTTGGCTTGGAATTTCTTATACAATAGTATTGGTTCTTGATCGTCTGCTGCCTCTTGAAATCGATGCATCTCAACGAGTTCCTCTTGATATGATGACTCTGTAGTCCTTCCTCCTTCTTTGGAGGCTTCATGCATCATTCAATATTTTGCCCATCGAATCCTTCAGTATTGTAAGTGGAAACTTGTGCTTTTTCTTCAGTTATTCCAGCATTGATATCCTGAATATGTTATACCTATTGAATCTGTAATGCCAAATTTTTGCGCATTTGATTATAATATTCTACACTGTATTTTGAAACTTCCCTTTGAAATTTTTTGTTTAGTTGTTTTATTTACTGATTTCTTCAATGTTCTTAAGCTACTCTACAGTTAAGAACAAGTTTCAGATCTCTTCTGATATCTGCTTTTTTCTTTGTCTATTTAATAGCCTTTCACTTTCTTTGTACAAGATGCTCTTTGTGTCACTACATGGTTTGTTGTATTTTCTGCCTTTAATGTTCAATATATCAAATCTGTCCTTCACATGGTCTCTAAATGTGTGGGTAATATACTCCTTTGTACCTTTTTTTTTCTCATATACTTGTATAGATTTTCTGTAACAAATTTGAACTTATCTACAAGCAATTAATTATTTGTTCAATAGTAAGTTATTGACCTTAATTTGGCTTATGATACTGAACTATTCTATTATAACATCCTAGAAATATGCTCAGTTTAATTCCAGTGTATACCATCTAGTGAAATTCTCATTAATAGGTACCAGTTATGTTATTGAAAAATGTTATTAAAAATAATTTATGATCCTGTAACATTCTATCATTCAATTTCTACCCTTGTTTCTATCAGCAAGTTTATATTTCCCAACTACTCTCTCTTCTTCTTTTTTCAACTTTTGATTCCATAGCTAATAGTTATCAGTGCATTTTGACTATATGTTAGATCAATCTCAGACTGAACAAGTAGGTAAAATTCTTTAATATGTAGGTCTACTTTTAGTGATTGGTGCATCAATTTGAATAACATTTATATTAACGGGGCTTTCTTTGGTGTAGTTCTACAGATGTCAAACTATTCTAGATAGCGTCATACTTCAAGATAGATCTTCAGCTATTCTTTTTTTCCTCTATTCCTCCTGACTTGGTCATTCCTGATTATGCTGGAAGTGTCACTTATGCCATGGATTTGGAAGTCAGCAACCTGGCCAAACAACAGGAAGATGTCCAAATTCATGTAAATTCCATAGAAAGATGATCCACTGAATTGAGAATGTGTCAAATAATTTAAAACAATATCACTTAAATAACAAGAAAGTGAAATTTTGTTGAAGAAGATTTTTAAATACTTGTAGCAATTCATTGTCATGGGGCTGCCTGCATTTCAAGCCAGATTTAAAAACAGTTGTAGAATGGGGCTTGGGATTCCTTATGTAATAGTATTGGTTCTTGATCATACACTGCCTCTTGGAATAGATGCATCGCCATCAGTTCCTTTATTTCTGACCTTGCTGTAGGCCGGCGAAAAGCAAAAAACAAAAAGATATTTGTGCTTATCTGACTTTGAGACACCAACTAATTGAGAAAATGATATCAAATTTAATTTAAATCTGCCTAGAATTGGAATTTCATTAAAATTTAGTTCACAGAGTTCATATATACACGATCAGGACACAAGAAGTGTGATTTAAAATAAAAAAGGGGGTATATAAGGATTACACCATTTGTCTCACTTCTTTAGGTGGTATTCTGAACAAATAATCTAAGATGCTCGAGAATATGGTGAAGAACATATAAATATGAATAATTTAATGAATGAAATAAATGAAATAAATTAATAATCTAATTAAAATAATCAATAATCTAATATATACAATAATATAATCCTACTTGCTGAAATTGAAGGCTTGAAGCACTTACTGAGGAAGATCAATATGGATTAAACCTCAAAATAAATAAAACGTATTCATAGTGAGAATAATTAATAATGTCAAAATGAACAAAAAATACTGAAGTTTCAATAATTATCCTTTACTTGGATTCACAACATCAATGGATGCAGCAGTTTTTCTAAGGACAGAGCTCAGTGGGCAGAGCTGCTGTAAAAGAAATCTTTTAATTGTTAAAAAGCAAATATACCACTTTGATGAATAAAGTATGCCAGACTCAAACTGTGGTATTTTCCATAACTTTGTAAGCATATAAAACCTAAGAAATGCATAAGGAAGGCAGAAGAAAGATTGGTGCCTTTTAAAGTATGGTGTTGCTAAAGAATATTGAATATATCACAGATTCCTGGAAGAATAAACAAATCTCTGGTAATAGAAGTACGTATGGTCCTTAGAAAGGATGATGGTAAGGTTTCGTTTGAATTATTTTAGATAGGTCAAATTCAGGAGATGCACATTATGCTTGCTAAATTTGTGATTCAGAAAAATACAAAGGAAAACTCTCAAAGAAATAGATTGATATATGGCTGCAATAAAGGGTTCTAAAATGGTACTAGCTTTGCGTCAGCCTTAAGGGCTCAAGCTTTATTTTGATTTAAGTAAAATCACTGAGCTAGATGTGACTCTGTTATCTAAGGGCAACAGGTTAGATTACTTTGAGGATGAGTGTGCACCTGATCCGTGTCACGGCATTTGCGCTTGCTTCATATGCGTTTGAAAATTGAACTTTGAACAAGGAAGACTAATGAAGAACATATGAGCTTAATGTATGGTGCTGATGCAGAATATTGAAAGTTCCATGGACTGCTAAAAGGAGAAATACATCTGTTTTATAAGTATGGCCAGAATGGTCCTTGGAACTAAGGATGGTGGGGAAAAGCTTCGATTCATGGACTTGGGACATATTGTCAGGAAGAGTGTACTCCCTGGAGAAGGACATCATGCCTGGTAAAGTAGGGGTGCATTTGAAGAAGAGGAATGTACTCGACAAGGTGATTTCACACCATGGCTAAAATGATACCCGTCAGCACAGGGACAATTGGGAGGATAGCAAATGACTGGACAGTGTTTCATTGAGTGTTTCGTAGAGGAGCGGTGGGTTGGGAGTGATTTGATGACACTGAATAATAACTGCAATAGCAACAATTCCTTCTGTATGCTCCCATGATGATCAACTCTATTGATGGATTTTCAAACATTTCACTCATCTTTATCCTGGAAATAAACTGAAATTGGTCTAATGCACTATTAAGCAAACCCTTTTTTAATATTTGAAAGCATTATTACTTTATTTAAAATGTACTATTCTGCATTTATTGGCAACACATATAAATAACATTGTTTTCTTTTAATGTCTTTGTAAGATTTAAGAATAAAAATGATCTGCCCTATCAAAACAATCTTGAGTATATTTCCTTTATTGTGCTTTTAGGTATGAGTTATGAACTGAAAGACTTCACCTCTAGAGCCACTTGCCTCTGAATTATTCTTTATGAGTATATTTAAAATTTGACAAGACATTGTTCTTTGATTTAAGTGGAAACTTTTGGTTAGAAGTGCTTTAAAGATTTTGCCTACTTTATATATATGTCAAGAAAACTTTCATCCATTATCATCTCACCTAAATAATCTAAAATATTAAATAATAGTAGTAGAATTTATAATAATGTCCCCAACTCATTCTTTTTCAGTGATACTTGAGTTTTATTAGTTTCACTAATTATTTGAAAGAATCAAAATTTGATTAATTTCAATTTAATATGCATGTCTGTTTATAATTATATTGATCCTTGTATGTCTTCAAAATTTTCCAACATCCATTTTCCTTGAATTGAATTTGTTACTTGCTTTCAAGTTTCTGACACCGTTGTTCATCTGATTAATGTATTAACCTGCCTATTTTTCTGTGCTCCATATAATAATCAAGGCACATGGTGATGCTGTAGGATAAGCAGTTATTGAAAACTTCAATATTTTCTGTTTATTTTGAAGCAATTAATTTATCTCATTGTGAGGAATTTGGTTTTATTTATGTTGAGGTTTAATCCATAGTGGTTTTTCCCATAAGTGCTTCCACTCTTCTTCATTTTCAACAAACAGGATTGTGTCATTGCATATTTCAGATTATTAACGAGTCTTTCTCCCATCATGATACTGTTATTCTCCACCTACCCTCCCAGCTTCTTAGTTATTTGTTCAGATATGCTACCAACCTCAAGGTCAGGGATTCAAAATAAGCAGCACCTCTTGGAGAGAAAGATGATAATGCTTGAACCCTTAAACATTTACAGTCTTGGCAAAACTATGGTCACAATCAATCAGAATCAACATGGTGACAGCAGGCTATGTAATAAATGCTTCCATAAACACTGCTTTGGCTATATCCTATGAATGTGAAAGTCTCACTTTTATTAAAATTTTTTTCAAAATAAGAAAAACACATGAGACATTTGGCAGTACATAATTACCCAAAGCAAGTACATTTTCCCCTCTGTGCTATAAATACATTATATAAATTCTGAAAATTTAGCATTCTCCATGTCGAAATTATTGAAAGCAATTATGAAAGTGGCTTACTCAATTCAATTTAATCCCAACACTGTTATCCTACACACATGCAGGACTCCATTATTCTCTTGTCACCAGGATCTGGTCAGCAATAATAAACCTTGGTCTCTATTCAAGGTCTTTCTCTTGCCTGTTCATCTAAATGATCTCATGGTCTTGCATTTAGAGTTATGTTTTCATGGAGTGAATAATAATAAAAAAGTTCATTGGCCTAATAATGTTTCTGTTCTACAGCCGACTTGCTTTGCATTGACTAGAGTTTTCCAAGCTTGCCAGTGGCTAGCCAAGACACAAGGATGTTTATTAGGAGATACCAGTTCCTATAAAAAGACAATACACAAGAGACAGTCACAAAAGATAAAATCTTTCTACATGATGAATTGAAACATGGGCTGGAAGATGATAACTAAGATTATGACATTGCATGGTGCAGGAGCAGAGAGTGTTTCCTTCTGTCTTAGTAGGGTCACTGTAAGGGAGTGAAAATATGGGATCTGATTAATAGAATATTTCTTTTCCCAACAGTTGTATTGGTATATAATTCTCATATCACACAATTCAATATTCACCCACACAAACATCAAGAAGAGTTCTGTAAACATCACCACAATCAGCTTAAGAGCATTTTCTTCACTCTTGTACTAACGGAGTAATAACTCTGCCTACATTCCCAACTTCTCCTGCCAGGCCCCCAAGGAACCATTAATCCATTTATGATCTCTAGATCTTTACCTAGCCTGAATTCCACATAGAAAAACATTTTCAAACAAACAACAAAAGAACTAACAAGAATAAAATGATCAAATGATAAAGTTGTAAATTTTACCCTATCTGCATCTACAACTATCCACTTTCTAGTGAATTCTGAATGTTCACTAGGCTATTCACATCCGTGGTTCATGGTTGAACCATGAACATAGGGACATAATTTATGAATGTGTATTGCTCCTTCACTTGTTAAAAAAAATGAAACAAGCTTTAAAATGGGTCTAAAGGTAGTGCAAATGTTAATTAGAATTTCACCTAACTACATCTGCTATAATCAATTTTTGCAATGTTATTTGACAGCAGGTTGTGACAGTTAGGTTTAGTGTGCCAAGTAGGCCATTAGGAACATGTGGACATAGTTCAGTCAGGTTGCAGCTTGATGAGAAAATGACCAAAATAAATAAACACAGCCAAAATCCATCTCTCTTTTGACTCCCTGGTGATAGGATGTACATACTGCTGTTTTAGCTAGTTCTCTGCTTCAACCTGTGTATTACAACCTGTGCAAAAAATAAGTTCAGCCAACAGGGTTGACGGTTCAAATCCAGCAGCAGCTCTCCAGGAGCAAGACTGGGCTTTCTGCTCTCACCAGGGCAGTGATGCCACAAAAACAAAACAACAAAAACATAAGTTCACAGTATACTATAATTTTATTTGCATTTATTATTTTGTACACTGAAAAATTATATATTTTAATAATTTTAAGTTATTGATTCTTGGTTTGGGGGCTTTCATAGATATTTTTGGCCAGTTGTGCAATACATGCTCTATGGGAATTAAAAATGATAACCATTTTCAAAATTTACATAATGATATACAAAAATATCAACTATATATTTTAATGATATTGAATTTGCCTGACATTTTAACAGCTATAGAGGGTGGTGTGTGCATGTCTGTTGTAACATGTGCTGATTCTTTATATACCTAAAATACTATATGCTATTTATTTTTTAATGATTATTATCCATTTCATTTATGGACAATTTACTCTTTCTGGTATCCTCATATTTTTTAATTATTTTTAACTTTTGCCTGAATAAAACACTTTCAAATTTATCTTATTGTATATTAATTAGGGACAAATGATGTTTTTATTGATAAATATGTTTTTATTTCACTTTCATGTGGATAAGTTATTGGTGCTGGTAATAGTATTATTTTGGCAGGTATTTTAAATTGTATTTTAGCATTTCATTTCTGTTAAAAAATTAACTATCAGTCTTTTTGAAAGACAATGAATCTCTTAACCTCACCTAGGCCAGCTTTAATAATTTTGTATTTGTCTTCCAGTAGTTTTAATGATGTTCCTAAGCATATTTATCATTGCACTTATTTCTATTTCATAATGCTCCTTAAATCTGTAGATTAGTGATGCTTATAAATTTAAATGATGTTGGACTACTGTCTGTAAGTGTTTTAGTTTTGGTCAGTTCTACCTGTAAATGCCCGCTGGGAGTTAAATTACATGTAGTTTTAGCTTAATATATTGTCCACTATACCTCTTATGTCTTATCCAGAATTCCAAAAGCATCATCTCTGTGTTTACACTTAACTACTTTCTCTTCTGCCAAACACAGCATTCTCATGTAATATCTATCTAACATTTCATGTTATTTAATTCATATTTGAAATCTAATCTTCAAGTTTTAAAGTTAAATTCTCTATATTGATATAAATTTTATTCCATTTTCAAATCCAAGTTAGATAATTAAATATATAAATTAACTGACCAGCTGTTTACATTCTTTATCTTTTAGTCTATCTTCCCTTTGCTTCTTTCCTATTTGTGGCAAATCACTTGCATCATCTGCTAGATACTATATATGAAAGTGTACAGAGGTTCCCAATACTGAGAGCCAGAAAGAGTAGGCACTATTGCCTTTGACCAGTCAATATTGTGATTTTATATTTGCAATTATCACAATTTTTTCTATAGTATTGCCTATAATATATTGTCTTAAACACTGATGTATTTATCATGCCTTCATTTCATTGACTGATTTTAAACCCCAATATTCCCTTTCTTGTACTCAGTTAAAATTTCTCCCTAGATTTTCAAACCACTTAGTAGCTGCTGTCTTCTTGGTCTCTCTGGGTATGCTTCTGGTTACATTTTCTCAAAGAACGACCGCCTTATTTTCCTTTGACTTCCTTATTTCTGGGGTCCTACCAGTTGAATTCTAGTAACTCTGATCTCTAGCATTGGTCTTCCAATCCTAATGAAAGTCTGTATGCTTAGACCTCTATCTTTTTGAGGGTACTTCGTAGCATGATTAAAGTTGTTTGGGAGAGCATAAGTAGGGTAGAGAGAAGATATTATGTTTACAACAATACATTTTCTTTTATTCAATGTTTTTCACCTGGAATCCTGGATCCTTTTCTTAAAGTTGAAACATTCCACCATCTTTTCCTTCGGGGCTTTAGCCTGTTTGTAAAAAGTTATTGATAGAAGCATCAATTTGATGAAAACTACTCCATAACAATTAAAAAGAACAATTTCAGTGGTTACCATTTTATACGGTTTTCATGTATCTAGCATTCTTCAGATTGCTGTTCTGTAAAGAATCAATTGTATAGTACCCTGCCATCAAGAGTTGTTTGTTCTTGATTTTGAGAATAATTTATGCCAAAATGACACATGTAACATTTATTTCTTAGTGTTCTTTGCTTAGGCTGGTCCATCAGTTTATTAGTGGTGCTGATTTAGAAAATTGCATTAGATAGAATACATCAGCTTTAGTTTATTAGATATTGTATTCTACTATATTTTTGCTCCTACATTACACTAATTTATGAATACATAATCTTACTTTTAATATATGTGAAGAAAGCAGACCCACAGATTATAGGATAAAACCAAAAGGTAAGAAATATTTGAAGATTATGAAGTGACTTCCAGTGGGTAGTTGGTTATACATTGAGCTGCTAGTCATAAACCCCTTAGGTCAAGCCCACCAGTCACTCTGAATACTGTAAAAGACCTAAAAGTGTGCAAGCCCAGAGAAGCAGTTTGTCTATGTCCTATAAGATAACTATGTATTAAAATTCATTAGATGGCAATGAGTTTTTCCTTTTGTCATGAGAGACTGTGCAATATAGACAGAGACTACAAGTTGGACATTGCAAGCTGGAACCTAGATTGAGAAGAGTGGAAAAGAAAGAAGAAATTGGGGGCTGAGCCCTGGTGGCGTAATGGTTGTGCATGGGACTGCGGCCCACTGGGATGGAGGTTCAATTCCAGCTCCACGGAGCAAAGGCTGGGCCTCCTACTCCCACCACCTGATGCAATGATGACCAAAAGAACAACAACAAAAAACAAACAAACACAAAAAACAAAAAAAAAGAAAGAAAGAAGAAATTGAAAAGCAATCTAGAGACGTGTATGGACAATGCAGAGTGTTGGAAATATGAGACCTCATAGAAAATTTAATAAATTCTCTGAAGATCTATATATTTCTTCTTCAAATTATATAGCAAACACTTCAGAACACATTTTAATGTATACATATCAATGGATAATTCACATTTCATGCTTCAGAGATGAGGTCGAATCCACATCCTTTGATGCTAACTTTCTTTTCAAGAGATTGTGTACACAAGTGGAGAAGTTATGCCATCTTATAATAAGACTGGAACATTTTAATTCTAATAAAGTTGTTTGAACTTGATGTTTGATGGACCCTTTTGGGGTCTTAACATTTGGCTTTCTATTTATTGTACCACACTCACTACTACTCTGTCCTAGAGAGTATACAGTGTCAAGAGTGGGATATCGGCATATATTCTATATCTCAAAAACTACAGCTGATGGGGAAACTGGTGCCATTCCTGAAGTCAGCAGATGATATATACTCAAGAACAAGTCTAACCTTCGATGCACTAAAAGCACTAAGCTACCCAATCTAGTCCATCAGGAAGACCAATTTTGTTTTGTTCTGGAGTTCCCTCCTTGAGAGGAGTTCAAGAATTGTTCTTTTAGCCCTCTCAAATATTTTACACTTACCAAATTAATTTTGCTGAATAATTTCTTTATATTCAAGAATGATATATTATTTTAAAAGCAAAACTTGGCTAATGAGATGCTGAGATAATTGATATTTGGTTTGTTATGTCCTGACATAAGTGAGCAAAATATTTCACCTTTGCTTTCATTTCTTAATCCAAATTCATCCCATGAAGTTTATTCAATGAACAGTTATTCTATATTGGGCTTTCAAAACTGCAAATCTATATAAGAGAAGATATCCTTCCTCAAAAGTTTACTAAATACTAGCTTAATAAATGAATAATTTATAACAATGCTTAGATAAGTGAACTGCAGGTAGTAATTTGTTCTATTTCCATATTTATTCAATTGTGGTAAGATACCATTGTCTCTACACTGCTTAATTTTTGAAACTAATTCATATTTTTTTACCATTTGTGTCAGTCTGGGTAGACTAGAGAAACAAAATTATAGACATGCATATGGATATAAGGAAAAGGTTTATATATAAGAGGAATGGGTCATTGAGAAAGCATCCCAGCCCAGTTCAGTTCAAAGGAATAAATCCAATATTAGACCATATGCCCAATATTAGTCTATAAAGTCTCCTTCTGACTTACGTAGTCACAGGCCAGTGGCTTCAGGGTCCCAGGGCTGGCAGGGGTCTTCCCATGGTTCATTGCTTCTAGGGCTCAGGGTCCATCCACAGCATCCAGTGTTGGTAGAAGCAGCTCAGCACTGGCAGGGATCTCCACATAGCTTCTCCAGCTTCAGAGGTCTGGTTCTCTTGGGGCAAGGCTGTGGGGCTTCTCCTCCTGCTCCTTCAGCTACTCGGATGCTGCCATCTTGTCTTCTCTGTAGTTCATTGTTTCTGAGACTAACTCCCCACAACTGGGGAGATAGCTTCTCATTCATCTCCATCAGGGAAATATCCCAGATCTCCATCAGGGAGATTTCCCAGAAGTCTCAGGAGAAAGCCATGCCCACATGGAGGCCTCATTGGCTACTCCATGGCTATCACCAGATTAACAGGCTGGACTCCACCCCTGCATCTCAATCATGAAATTAACATAAGCACATGATGGCCACACTATTAGATTCTGTAAAAAATCTCTTTGCATTCTTATTGCACCATTTGCCAATTTTGGGGTTTAGTATGTAGAAAACAGTTTGTTTCTGCTATAGTCTTATATGACTTTTATCCTGAAACTGTACTGATAGTATTTACTCTTGGGTGTGAGCCATGTGCGGCTCTATCAGTGTGAACATGCCGCTCTGAAGTACCACTGAAAACATTTGAAGGTTATTATTTCAGATCACGGTGGTTTCATTTGTTTGGAGAAGCGTATTTAAGGCTCGTGTGATTTTAAAGTTGTTAGGAGGGATAGGATTGGCTCTTGGCCCTCAAGAGTTTGCCCACCCACCCCTGTTCTAGGGGAACTAAGCCTTACACCTCTACAGTCTTGTTGATACAGGATGCTATTAGCTACATAAATTTATGTAGGTAATATCTAATCTCAGGTGTAAAAATTAAGAAAAAATATTCTTCATTGACACCATCAAGTTGAGACTAATCACTTTGTGTTCAGAATTTATCAAGGTGTGTCTCTGTTTCCCTTTTCCCTTGTGCACATTATCACTCAAATCTGAATTATGTAAATATCAAGAAATTTTGTAAGTATTCAGTATCCATTAGTCTCTCTGATAGATGTGGACAAGAGGCCTTTTTATTGTCATCTCATCTGGAGCTACCAGAGACAAAATTTAGGCTTTTTTATTCATCCTAATTACTGTGTAACTAATAAAGTTTATGAAAACACCCCAGGATAATATTATTGTTTTATTGAGAGCCACTATCTTGCTTGAGCTTACTTTCAATTTTGCTTCTTATTTTACTGTACCATGTTTCAGATATCTAAAAATATAAATGAGGTTTATATTGTGAAAATCTGTAACTATCTATCTATAACCAATTTATCAATTAGTTGGAGCACAAATTAAACTTATAGTAGTTATTTATTTCACTCAATATTGAAATTGTCTTAATATTTTTGTATATAGATTTTAGAGCATATGTGAGGCTTGCAAATTGGGAATAATCATATCATTGTGAGGAATATACTTATGAATATGTATGATACCCCTTATCTCTAGTAGTGCTTTTGATTGACAGTATACTTTAGGAAATACGAATTTCATATCTTTATTGTTATTTTTATTTCATTGGATCAACTCTCTTATATTATTCATTTTGAAAAACAATGACAAACATAAAAGTAGAGCAAATAAAAGTGAATCATCTATCTATGAGCTTTGTCAACGATCAACTCATGCTGACATTTGTTTCATTGTTTCATCTATGTATGCCCTTGTTTTCTCGAGGCAAGTCCACGGAGCAGGCAGCAATCCCCGCAGGCTCCGACCCCTAGATCCCTAGGTCAAGAGATGCAAAAAGTGCATAGCGAAGAAAGAGGTTTGTGTCATAATACTTTCTAGATATATCCCATAGTCTAGAGAAAAACATCAGACTGATTACCTCATGAAATAGCAATGGACTATTTTGTCACAGCACTTAGAACCATAGTGTAGTATATATATATGTATATATATATACACATACACATACATATATACACACATATGCATATATAATTAATATAAATTTGATTAAGTGATCATGACTACACTAACACAATCCTCTCAAATCCTTGGCATCTTTCAAAGTAATCCTCATGTATAGCTTTTATCTGTAAATGGTACATCAATCTAATAGAATATAACTGTTTAAAAGTAAATATATAGAATAAAAATATTGCTCTGAGGTGTCATCTGCACAGTTTGACCTCAGAGCGGCTCAGTGTAGAACAAAACAAAACATTGCCAAAGCCTACAGTACGTTCCTCTTTCATCTGCTTCCTCATCTTTTGTGTTTCCAGAATAGATCAGGTTGCACCCCTATTCCATTTTCACAGTTTGCTAAGTCTTTAGCTTGGTAAGAGCAACTTTGTTTTTCACTGTGACTCATGGCTTTTTCAAATATTCATTTTGAAAATTAGCCGTGAGAGTATTTTTATTTATTAATCAGTTATTTTTTATATAACTTTCATAGTTATATTGTCAAATATTTACCTATTTGTTGCTATTAAATTAGTTACATGTGGGGCTGAGCCCCGGTGGTGTAAGTGGTTAAGTGCGGGACTGCGGCCCGCGGACTTGGTAGTTCAAATCCAGCGGCGGCTCACAGGAGCAGCCCTGAGTAGTGCCCACGACAACCAGAGGCAGTGATGTCCTCCCCAAAATTATTTCCATGTGATTAACATGTAAATCCACGGAATTTTACTCACTCACTTCTAGACAATAATGGTTCTTGGTGACCAAATTTCTGAGTGGACCTTATGCAATTAGTAGCAGTCCTTCATATATATCCTGACCGAAGTTCATGCTGACCACCTAGTTTGCTACCTCCTGAATAAAGCCCAGTTGACTTCCATTGGGTCGATATTGAATTGTACTGGCTCTATAGGGCATAGTAGAATGGCCTCTGGGAGTTTCTGAGACTATTAAACTTTATAAAATAGAAAATTGTGTCATTACTTGTAGAGGAACTTATTGTGTTGAATTGCAAACCTTGAAATTAGCAGTTCAACATATAACCAGTAGGCAACCAGCTCACAAGGAACCTGTGAATATGGCCAAGAGACAGTCATTTGGATAGAAGAAAGGTGCCCTCTGTTTTTGGTGTGTGTGTGTGTGTGTGAGCATCACTACCCTTTGGTGGTCATGGGAGCTACCCAGCCTTGTTCCCGGAGACCTGCTGCTGGATTTGAACTGCCAAGCCAATGAGCTGCAGTTCCGCACTCAACCACTATGTCACCAGGGCTTGGCCTGCTCTCTGTCCTTTAAAATCATAAAAGATATGTATCATTTCAATTGGATGCAGAAACATGAAACAGCAACCAGGAAATCAAATAATATATTTACTTTACTGCGAAAATTTGCTGCAAAAGATAAGCAGTTAAAACCCACCAACCTTTCCGCAGGAGAAAGATGGGATCTTAGTCTCCCTAAAGAGTTATCTCAGAAGCAAGCAGACGCAGTTCTACCCTTCCCTGATGGGTCAGTATGAGTCAGCATCACCTAGGTTGCCTTGAATTTGGTTTGGATCATGAGCTGGCAAACTAGAACTGGACAATTTGCCAGGATGTATATTTAAGGACCTCTACAAACTATTGCACACTCTACAAACACTATTTAAGGCAATTTGGTCACCAAGAACAGTAATCAACTTTTAAAAAGCAAATCAAATTTAAAAAGCAAATTTAAACAAGTATTTTGAGTATTAAAGTCTACCTCAACCAAGCTAAACTACCCCCTATTATTTCATGTTTGTAAAAGCTGGGTAATTAATGATAAAAACCAAAGAAATATTGAGATCTTTGAATTAGGGTGTGGTAAAAGAGGAAATGATATGAGGGTCACATCTGAACTCCTCAAGCTACACAAGGGATAAAGAAAGGGCATGATATATCTTCCTAAGTATGATTCTCATGAGGCCTAGGTCCTATGTCCTTGTGTAAAATCTTAGTTCATCTCTATTATCTCTTTTTCCTCTCCGGATTCTAAAATAATTGAAATGACTACACAGAGCTCACAAAGTTCATGTTAAGGATGTTAAGAAATTGTAATGCTAGTGAGAAATGTTCTCAGTTGAGTTGATTATCAGGGCATGTTATGAAGTTCTTTCAGGTATGCTAACAAATGCCCCAAGTGGTGAACTACTCTCTTGGAAACCTCAACTGAAGCTCGAGTTCTGGAGTTTTCAGCAAACCCAACTCCCTGAATTAAGTGGGAGGGGAGGACTGCCACTTCTCGTTAACCTCAGCCACAGGCATTCAGGTATACTTCTCAGGATGAACAGACCTAAATTTCCCAATTAAGTGCCCAAAGGACTCCGCAGCTCAGCTTCTGGCACAAAAATCACTCAGCTCATTTGCCCCATGGCTGGGCAGTTCAATCCTTGGTTCCATGTTCCTGACTCTGGTGCTGCTGCTCCTCTGATGATGGTGTAGATGGCTGGCTTCCCTTCACAGAGGTCTAGGCCCAGAGGTTGTGCTCCACTCCCAGCTCTTGCTGGTAATGGGATGCTTCCTGCTTCTCAGAGTACTTACTTTATACATGACAAGATGGCACTCTGAGGATCCTGTTCACAAGTATTTGCAGATGAATACTCTCAGGGATGTCCCCCATCTTTTTAACAGACATATGCAGGAAAAGGCCTATTGGTAGGAGTGAGAGAAATTGAATAGAGAAGCCACATTAAATAATCCATCGCCCCCCACAAGTTGTTGAGTTTAACGATATCTCCAATGTCCAAACTTTCCAATGTGCCAGTCTGCTCCATTCCACTCTCACCCCCAGATTCCTACCTGGAGAATATTTCCAGGTTCTGCCAGTCACCACAGTGTCCCACAGAAAGTTCTGAGACTTTGAGGAAATGTCTCATGGTAGTAGATTCTATTACACCCCAATCTAGAAGGTCAGGCTAGATACAGGTTCCGGTGGACGTACTCTGCTTCTGGCGCTTGCTGGTAAGGAGAGCCTTATGCTTCTCAGTGGGTTCACTTCATACACAGTAGGATGACATAGCAGAGAATTCCATTCACAACCACTCACAGACAAATACTCTCAGTATCTCCACCAACCCTCTTACCAGACCCATGCAATGAAAAGTCATTTTATGGGAGTTACTTTGAATAATAATGATATAATTATATTAACATATAATCCTCCACACAAATATACTAATATTTTCTCCACCCCTGGATTATGTCTTATTTATGCACATATGATATGGGGCTTCTGATAGGTTGGTTCCAGTAGACATCTCAACAAAACTCACTGCCATTGGTTTCTACAATTTATAGTGTCATACGGACACCAGATATTTATCATATAAATAAAGTATCTTTAATGTTATATTGTCATATTTACATTAGACTGAATAGTGTAGCCCCAAATTTCCTTTGCTTTATCTATTTGACCTCATTAAGTTTGAAACTCCTAAAAAATTCATTGATCTGGATGCCATCCCTTTCCTATTACCTATTCTGAAATGTCACATGAATGAATTCTACAATGCATGGCTTTGTCATTCTGGTGACTCTCATTTGTCAATCAAAGTTCAACCCAGATTTGTCCCTTTCTTAGCAAACTTGATAGTGCATCTCTATTTATTCCTTCTGACTCATTGGATGAATAGACAAATGCTTATTCATTTAACTATGAAAAACATATTGACATTTTTCAGTTTGGGGAGATTTTGAGTAAGGTGGCTATAAATACTCCTATTTGGCCTTTGTGTAGACATAAGTTTTCATATTGGTTTAGTAAATAGTGAGGGGTGTGATTGCTAGATCATGGGATTGCTATGTTTAGATTTATAAAAAAAAAACTGCCAAACTGAAGTTATAATCACTTTGCTTTCTCACCATCATTGAAAGAGAATTCCTGTTACTACATAATCACAGCAAGAATGATGTCATTTCGAAGCTTTTCTTTTTTAGCTTCTTTTTTGCTTTCAGTGTTGGTATCTTTTTATTGTTTCAGTTTTCATTTTCCTGTTAAACATTATGTTGAAAATCTTTTTATTTTCTTATGTACATGCTGTACATTTTCTTGGATTTTCTATTTTTGCCCATTTTAAAATTGAATTTTTTAAATTTCATTTTTTGTTCTTGACATTTAGATGTCCTTTTCATAGTGTGCATATTAGTCCTTTATCTATGCATGATTGGCAAATATACTCTCCTAGTTATTACTTTCTTTTCATTCTCATAGCTGTGTCTTTTTAAAGACACTTTCTATTATAGTCCAATTGATCAATCATTCTTTCTAGAATTATGTTTTGCTGTCACATGTAAAACTCATCACCGGGGCTGAGCCCCGGTGGCGTAGTAGTTGTGCGTAGGACAGCTGCCCACTGGGATGGAGGTTCAATTCCAGCAGCAGCTCCACAGTAGAAAAGGCTGGGCCTCTTACTCCCACCACCAGAAGGCAGTGATGCCCCAAAAACAAAAATAAACAAACAAAACAAAAAACTCATCATCAAATTTAAAATCATACAATATTTATTTTTTTCTTCTACTATAATTTTTTTGCTCTTAAATATTGAAATTGGGTCTTAATCTTGATTTAGTATTTTTATGAACTAAGATTTATGTCTGTATTTTTGCATATTAACACCTAGTCATTCCAGTGCATAAAATCAGAAACAAATAATCTATTTTTATTGAATTGCTTTTATACCTTTGTCAAATATCAGTTGAATATGTTTATATACATTTCTGGATTTTTATTCTAACCCACAAATTAATATGTCTATTATTTTGTCAATATTACATTATTTTGGTTACATCTTATTTATAAGATTTATAAGCTTACTTGTAAATCTTGATATTGTAGCAGAATATCCTAACTTTTTTATTGCTAGTTTCTTACCATCTTCATTTAAGCTATGTAATAAATTTTTATGATAAACTTTTAAAATGTACTACAACACTTTTGAAGATTTAATTAGAGTTTCGTTGAATCTATAGATCAAGTGGGAAAGAATTGATATGAATAATATTTATTCTTCCATTCTGTGCATATGTAATATTTTCCATTATTTCTTCCCATTTATTTATCTCAGTTTTGGCTATATGCATTTAGATTGTAAAGACATTTTGTTCAATGTCTAGCAATTTTATTTGGTGTTTTATATATTATTATAAATTATATACACTGAATTCATTTAATTTTAAGCTCTATATATTCCGCACTGCTCTATAGGAAAGTGATCGAATTTTTTATTTTGATTTTTCATATTTCACAAGTTTTTTCATAGGTTACTTTGAAATGTTAACAATATCTGATCACATATTCTCTAAACAAAAACAGTTTTCCTTCTTCTTTTTAATGTTTATGTTTTATTTATTTGCCTGGTCGTCTAGAATACCCAGCGGCACATTGAACGGGATTTGAGAGAGGAGAGCATTGCACGCTGTGGTAGCAGGCAAGCATTCCAGTTCTCATTCTGCAGTATGTGTCCTGCCCAGTAGAAACCTGGTACTAGACCCCATCAATACTTGACATCGTTGGATTTCAACGTGACACGTTGAGAAAATTTTGTTTCGGTGCTCAAACAAAACATCTGAATCCGACCTGATGCACGTGATTTTTGTCAAAAAACGCAGTTCCTGTTTTGGTCGCTTGGAGTTAGCTAGCATTGCTGGTACGCATTGTTTAAACTTTTTGCAGCTGTGTTCCCAGCGTTTGGTACCATTTTCTTAGTTTGTGTGGCTTTTTATACTGTTTTTACATAAACAAACAAACAAACAAACATGGGCTCTAAGAAACAGCTTTTTGAAAAGAATCATCATGATAAGGAACTGGTTAACCGTGTTATTGATATTGTCGATGCTAATTTAGTAATCTGTTTTAGAAAACAGTTAAGGAAACGCCAACAGCAGACCACTTTTTTTTTTTTAAGAGAAAGCCAGCCAGGTGCTAGTGAAAATGGAAAAGGAGGAGGGGAAACTTGGAAAAAGCAGTTACTCAGTTGATTTTATGGGAGAGGGTTCCCCTTTCATACAATGCCCTTCCTCTCCTTACCACCTCTCTACATCCGGGTCCACAGATCCAGATCCTCAGCGATCTCAAGGTATGGGCCAGACTGGAGTTGTTAAGAACTTTGCAAATGTTGTGTTTCTTATTTAAGTTATCTTATTAACTCTGAACTTATTTCCTTTGAAATTTCCGTGTAATGCTTTGTATTAAAGGGCAAGGTTTGGGAAAAACTTGGTGGTCGAGAACAGATCTATCTGTTTTGTTATTTCGTGTGTGAAAAATTGATTGCATCACGTTTCCATGCGCCTAGAACAGATCAGCATCGAGGTCTGGTAATCTGCTATATTACAGTCAGAGTTTCCCTCTATTACTAATTTTCTTAAGGTTTTATTTCCCTTTATTTTTATTCCTTTGCAAATAATCTTAAGTCATAGTTGAATATGGTTGAATTTTCTTTCTTCCTCTATAGATATACTACTCATGTAATTTTGCTCATTCTTTTGATCTGGTGAATTATATTATTGATTCTAAGTGTTGCTCCAGTCAGTCTCATACTCCTACAGTGAGTGCTGCTGTGTGTGTCTCCCCTGTGGGTAGGAACAAAGAGAACTCTCCATGGCGTTTTCTAGGTTCATATCATTTCAGGGCCTGGCCACTCATACCTCTTCTTGGTACATTCTTATCCAGAGGTGGGGACGGGGGTTAGACTAATCTTGGCCTCAAAGAGGGAGTATTGCTATTTCCTCTGATTGTATTTTTGAAAGGAGCTTGTGTGGAATTGGTTCATTTTCATTTTTGCTTTAAAGAATAACATGTAGAACACTATAGAATGGTGTTTTTTTCCTTGAAACATTTTCAATTGAGTTCTCTCTCTTTTCTGAGGTCACTATTTAACTCTTCTGGTGACGGATTTCTCTTTCACCAAATTTTGTAAATTTGTGTCCTTCAAGACATTGGTCTATTTCCTGGCAATTAATGGTCTATAATCAATGAATTGTGTGTAAAGCTTTCATTATAGTGTGTGTGTGTGTTTTGAATCAGAAGTAATGATGAATCAGAAGTAATGATACTTTTTAAATGCTAACTGAAATTTATGGGTTTCCTTTTATTTCTCTCTCTTTTGCTTGCTTTTTCTTAACCTGGATGGATATTAGACCTTTAAGTGTTTAAAACTCTGGCCATAATATTTTTTCTCTACTTTCCAACTTTCAGTTGTACTCGCTTCTTTCATCAATTATATTATCTTCTGGCATTAGATTCTCATTTTATATATGGTAAGACAAATATTTAGGTATTACTTTTAGATATTTCTTACTATTTTTGCACACACTACTAGACATTGCATTATATCTATTGATTTAATTATCACACAATTATGATTTTAAATATTTTATTTAGATAATAATGTTAAGTACTTCTGGTTCTTTGGTCCATGGGTGATTGTCTTGTAAAAGGATTTTATTATTTTTCACATGCATTTTGAAATTTTAAGGTATCTTTATTTTATTGCATTTTCTTTTAAATCAGCATTTTAAGGTCTAACTTCATGTATTCTATGTTTAGTTGATGGTTGTTAGGTTGACTATGAGTTTGGTTAATTATATTGATTTTTTTTTGAGGAAAAGTCTGATTTATTTTCAAATTTATAAGTACAATCAACCCATTTTCGCTCCAGTTTGGGGAGAAAAAACTACACTTCCCCCCTTCCCCACCATGAGGTGAGCAATTTACTTGGAATCAAAATTGAGCTGTGCCTCCCCAAATTATGTTTGGATTATGGAACTCATCATTTTAATTAAAGCAGAAGGAACATGTCCCTAATTTCAGAATGAGTTGTCTAAAGTATAAGTTTTGATGCCATGGAATTCAGAGGTAAAGGAGCCATACTCTATAAACTCACAAGAAAGTGAACACCCACAAACTTATGGCCGGGGGTGGCAAATTGCAGCTTTCCAGCCATATGCCTCTTTTTCACTACATACACGTAACTCTGAGATAAAGGTGAAAATGTATAAAGGATCTTATTCAGATAAAAAGTGATTTCATTTGTTTGTAAAAATATATTAATGGCCCTCAAATAAATGGTAAATTGTTATGAAGGACAAGAATGGCTCTTCCAACTCAAAAATTTGCTGACTTTTGTTCTACTTGATTCTGACTCACATTGTCCCTAGAAAATTAAGTAGAATTATTTTGTGGATTTCTCAGGCTGTAAACATATTTTGAGGTTGCCCCTTTTTAGTAATTGGAATTAATACATATATTAAATGATGCCATAGGTAAATCATGTCCAGTAGATTTGCACATTTGGTACCACAAGCAGGTTCCAAAATTGTTTTTCCATCTGAACCCTTTGACCTCATTACCAGTTCACTCCATGAATACCTTTGTCTCCTCTCTCCCCACAAAACCCAAATTGCATCTGCTGACTCTATATTAGTCAGTACTGCCTTTCATACCCCATGCCACCGATCAAAGAAACCCCTTATACTGCAAATCCAAGAGTATGACACCCCCCCCCCCACAATGACATTACACTCTTGAAAACAAAACAGTACAGCCCCAAAACACATGAGATTTTGGAAACCACATCAAGTTAAGCATGTATCCCAGGGGGATCTGCTGGTAAGTTTTAACTGTTCAGGTCAGTTTTCTGCCTTTGACTATCTATACTCAAGTCACCACCAATGCACATCATGTTTTTTGTTTTGTTTTTAGTGACCACTTTCCTGTATTCCCTCAATTTCCTCTCTCAGAATTTTGGAGGGAGTGCACTGGAGGTGTATTTCTGTATAGTTTCATCAGTGAATGTTGGGCTCCCACTATCATCCATAGCTCGTGAAAACGAGGTTCTCAGAATTTAGGCTCTCACGTTAATCTCTCCCTCAATTCACATCATCTGCTTCGCAGTCCTTCAGTGACTGATGATGGTGTCTATGTGGCCATCATCATCTTCCATGTTGATTTATTTGACATCATCCTTAGATGGATCCTTGGTTGGAGAGAATCCTTTAAGACCTCAGAGGCTATTTTATCTCCTAGCTGATCACCATCTAATTTCTTCACCATAATTTGCAGTAGCACACATATCCTACATGTTCCCTTTCTGAAGCTGAGTATTGAGCAGGGTCGTGATGTAAGAGCTAATTGTACTTAATTTGAGGCTGGGATTTAGTGTGAGCCCAAAGCAATTCCGGGATCTATGTTTCTTTGGTTGATTTTTTGGCCTTTCATTTTATTCTTATTTGTTCTGTTTGCATAACTGTCTCCTGAGCCATATACACATTTCATATAAGCACAATGAAGCATTTCAGAATCCCCACTCTTCCCTAGGTTATCCATAGTTTATTATAATCTACACAGTGTAATGCTTTGACATAGTTGATCAAACGCAAGTATCTTTCTTTCTGATATTACCTGTTTTTTTTCCCAAGATAAATGTGACATGAGTAATAATATCCCTTCTTTTCACACCCTCTTCTGAAACCAGCCTGAACTTCTGGCATGTCCCTTTCTATGTACTGCTGCAATCATTATTGGATGAACTTCAACAAAATTTTGCGGGTATGCACTGTCAATGATATTGTTCTGTAATTTGAGCAATTTCTTGGGCTTTATTTTCTAAATGCAGCATAAATATGACAATTGTGTTAGTCTGGGAAGACTAGAGAAAAAAATCATTAGGCTTTCCTCCATTCACAGCACCGTGCTTGAGGACTTTGAGAAAGAGACTGCTCCGCAGTCATCTGTTTAGTGCCTTTGGACCACAGAGGCCCGTCCTTTTGCACCATCTCCGAGGATGCTCTTCTTCCATTCATTAGGCCTTCAGGACCTGGCATTGTTTGCATGTATGCATACCATTTTTAGATGAAACTTTTCCCAAAATGAGCACACAAGTCCTTCTCTGTAGTCTGTTCTTAGTCTGGAAGCTCTGTTGAAAGCCGTTCATTTAGAGTGAACCTGATGGCAATGGACATGCTTTAACAGCCTCCAGAAATACACCAGATGCCACAATAAGACAAACTGATTGGCATGCGGTATAAAGAAATTTGAAAGCCTACAAGAAATGGCAAATTTCTAGAAACATCTTACTTACCAAAGCTAACAGAAACTGATGTAGAAAAGCGCAATAAACTCGTAAGAAAATGAAATAGATTAGGTCTTTAAAAATTCTCACCAAAATATGATCACAGACTAAAGAATTTAACCAGGGAATACCACTGAACAGTCAAAGAGCTGACACCAATTCTACTCAAGCTATTTCAGAATATAGAAAAAGATGGCATAGTCTTGACCTGTTTCTGAAGTAAGGATAATGCTGATGCAAGAAAACAGGCAATGACAATACTAGAATAAGAATTATAGATCAATATAAACAAGGTGTAAAAATTCTCAACAAAGATACAGTTAACATTAATAAAATATCCCAAGAAAACATGATGATGTGAGATTCATAGCAGGTATATAAGAATGATTCAGCGATAGAAAATAATGTAATGTAATCAATCGTATGAATTTAAAAATAAAAAAAGATGATACCAATTGATTCAGAAAATACATTTCATAAAATCTGACATCAATTCCTAACAAAAACACTCAAGGAAATAGAGCTAGAAGGGAATTTTCTCAACAGGCCATATGCATAAGATAATGGCCAGCATTTATCTCAACATCAAGAAATTGAATGCGTTTGCTTTGTGAGTAGAAATTAGACAAGGATACTTTGATCAGTACTTTGAGTCAATATTATGCTGATGTGTTAGCCAAAGCTGATAGACACTAAAAAGTAAGCCAAAGCATCCAGAGTGGCAAAGAAAAAATGAAACTCTACTTGCAGATGATATAATCTTGTAAGTAGAAAACCTTTCTATTGCTGAATCAAAGACTTGAAAAGAGGGAACGTGGTGTGGTACAGAAGATATGCAACAATTTATTGCATCCCTGTATAGTAATGGACACTCATGTTTTTATCAAGTGTTCACAATGGAAACAAATCCCTATCAAAGGAAGAATGTGTAAATAAACTTTGGTACTTAGTTTATTTGTACCAAATTGTATTATTTAAGAATTATGATGACACTGTGAAACATTCATGTATTTGGAGGACATTATGATTATAGAAAGTAGTCACCAGTGGATAGTAAGTGTAAGTGTATGAAACTCTCTCTCTCTCTCTCTCT